>CM049859.1:27332071-27369571 GCA_027422415.1 Schizothorax lantsangensis | reverse complement strand
GACTTCCTTTTAAGGATTTTTGACACTTCTATTGATATAGAGGAGGAGGAAAAGATTGTGAAGAAAAAAGGTTGATCCATCAGGCTGGATTTGAACCTGCTTTACCTGCATGAGCACCTCAGATAAATGAGTCTAGAGCATGTGCATTAACCACTAGGTCGTGGCTTTTACATTCCAGATGCGGCTGCACATTTTTATGTGCACATTTACAATAATATAATGTCATAATCAGCTGTTTGTAAATAAAGAATGCAAAGTTTTTCTCTGTAGTTTTGTATGAGATTTATGTAAATTCTAAAAATATTACAGCCATGGAAATATATAAAAAAATATGAAATGGTTTTAAGAACAAGTTTCTTCAGAAGAAATCAATACTTTTATTCAGCAAGGATGCATTAAACTGATCAAAGGTGACAGTAAAGGCATTAATAATGATATAAAAGATTTCTATTTCAAATAAATACATGTTTTACTTTCTATTCATGTCATCGTGACGCTAAAGAATAGAGTATTGAAGCTGAAAATTCAGCTTTGATCACAGGATTAAGTTACATTTTACAATATATTCAAATAGAAAACATTTTAAATTGCAATAATATTTCATAATATTACTGTTCTTACTGTATTTTTGATTAAATAAATGCAGCCTCGGTGAGCATGAGGAAATTGAAAAATCTTACCAACCCCAAACTTTTGAATGGTCCATCAACAACTGTTTTAAATTCTGATTCTTTTAAATTATCATGCATGCAGACCTAATATTAACCTTATAATTACCATATTATAAAATAATATTAAACATAAAAATAAAATAAAAAACTCAAGTATTAAAGAGCTCAAAAATATCTTTATTATCACTTTATCAAGAATTGTACAGTCAATTAAACACATTGGAAAAGTCCGAGCTTCCTTCAAACAGAGCAGACCTTTGGAATTACAAAACCCCGCTGTTACCATGGGAACAAGAACCCCGGAACGAGCAAAGGAAAAACAGCGTGTGATTAAAGAGACACGAAGACGACTAATCAGAGAGCGAGATGAAGCCAGGAAAATAATAAATGATATTTTATGAGCAAAACACGCACAATGATCACAGGATTTTGGTAAATCATATAAATGTATGATTCTTCGCTACTGGCAAAATGAGGATTCGTTCAGGAGACGGTAAAAGAGATGGGTTTGTTTGGCACGCCGTGACGACGCGTACACAAACTCACTCTGATGTACGGATCCTGTCCGGCGACGGCGTTTCGACCGGAAGCTTAATAAATATCTAAAACATTCTGGTACGCTGCACTGTTCCCATGAAAACAGGCCAGACCGCCCTCTAACTCATGCACTGGCTGGCGTCCATCAGCAAGACACGCCCACAGTTCCTCCCCACTCACTCTCACCCTGCTGAAATGAGCAGACTACTAAAAGAAATCAAACTACACAGGGCTAAAAATCGACATATTGCACTTATATTCACACTGCTCACGTTGAGGAAGCGCCGTCCGGTCCGTACAGACGCAGAACAAGAGTTAGACTGTGATGGGTATGATGAGTCTAGAAGGAGAGACAGAGGATGACCGAGTCTGATCCGATCCGTTCGGGAAAACCATGATCATGACAGCGACGACGACGTTATTCGGGAGGCTGAGTGCCGCATGCCAACGCTTCCAAGAGTCCAGGCAGGAACCAAACTTCAGTCCGATCTGGTCTAGAACCACAGTTTGATGTAGAACTACAGCGATACTCTTATTTCAGTGTGGGGTATCCTCTCTGTCCCAGACGACCAGGTCGAGTGTGGCTTGTGGGAACAGACTGGAAAACACAGAGAAAGACATTTACATGACAGCTTCTAAAGCAAAACCACAGTTTTTCATGCATTGGTTCAGACTAGTGGACAGAAAACATCCAAAATATACTTTACATGTTTATTTTATTTCACTTTATCTATTTGCATCTGTATATTTCATTTACAATACAAATCTTTAAAGGCCTAAATGAGTTTGGAGAAATCTCAATTTTAATAACAATTTTAGTACAGAGTTTTATTCCTATACTTCAATAAGTTTAATAATTTAAATTATATCAAAACTTAAAAGAATTAAACTTGGTTCTATCCAATGTCCAGAAGTATTTTCTGGAAATGTATGCAATTTAGTGCATCATTTGCACATTTAACCATAACTTTTAATACAAAACAATTGTCTTAAATGTACTGTGGGACATATTGTGGTATCTATTTAATTTTTTTTTTAATTTCACCAGTAAATATTGCCATTTATCATTCATTATGATTTGCTCATTAAGTGTAACCCCTGATTATTTTTAACTAGATTTTTACTGTCTGTTTTATTTAAAAAAAATTCCTACATTAAACATTTTAATATGTATTTGGCAGTGTTAGTTTAGAATTATTAAAATACTATTAATATTTTGAATGATCTTTTATATTTATATTTTCACTTTTCATTTTAGTTAAATGTAAATTTAATTTTCATTTAATTAAAATTTTATAGTTTGTTTTAATAAATTTAAGTGCTTTGTCATTTTTCATCATTTCATATTTTTTTCTATCTTCTATCATCTTCATCATTTTTGCTCTTTTTAATATTTCCTTCGTTTTTTAAATTAATATTTCTTTTTTAATTTTAGTTTAGGTTTTAGTCACTTTTATGTGCTTTTTTGCTAAATATTTCTATTTGGATTCCATTTATTTTTATTTCAGTTAAAACTTAAAATATATATATTTTATTTTATTTCAGTTAGTTGCAAAAACAACATTTCTAATTTTCATTTTTAATCAAATTTCTATTTTACTTCATTTCAGCTTTCTTTTAATAAACAAAAGTGATTTTGTAATAGTTCTAGTTAACAATAACAACACTGAATCACCTTAAATGTCCCTTGAGATTCTTACCTGTGCAAACTGGGAGGGGTTATAAAAGGTCACGCCTCCTGCAGGCGGAGCTCCTTGTGTTGGCGGCTGAGTGGGAACCTATGAGAACACATTTGCGATTACTATTTGGACAGGAGAGCAACATCACCACCCATCTACATGATACAGACAGCCATGCCCACTGAAAGTCATGATTAGCATGCAGCATGTGATTGGTTAATATGTAGTGCACCAAAAGGGGGCGGAGCCTCGATCTTCAGCACGCCTCTGAAATCCAAGAGCCCTTCCTATTGGCCGGTTACTCAGTCAGGGCTGCTGGTGTCGTGCTGGAGGTGTGGCTACAAGTGTGTGATGTTAGAAGCGTGCAGACAGCATGTGTGAATCAGAGCATGTGAGCGGAGCTGAGCTGGAGCGGAGCGGGGAGCGTAGCGGTCATATTTCCTTCAGAGCTGAGAGCGCCTTCTGAAGATTTTGCTCCGCTCGCTCAATACGCTCAGCACCGCTCGCTCAATCCAAAATGCCCTTTGGCATGGGCGGCGCTAGGGAGGGGCTAGCAGGTGCTCCAGCACCCACAAGAAAAACCATAGCACCCCCATAAAAAATGAAATAAAATAAAAACATTTGACTCATTACACATGCATAAATACTGCAATGCAATACAACGTGATTTGCAGTCTCACGTAATGTCAGCATTTTATTTTAAAAATGGATCGGTTCCTTGTGCCAAGTAGGCCTGCCCCCGACTAAAGATTTTTCTAGTCAACTAGTCGCAGGTTATATTAAATTGATTAGTATAATAACCTACTAAACCATCCTTTAATACAGGCATTTAGGCGTATTATTCCGCGCTCAAACGCACGCATAAAGGTCTCTGCACACAAAGCTTGCCACAAAGCACCGGCTAAAATAATGATTATGAATGCATCGGGGAAAAAGAAGAAATTTGAATTATTTATTAATAAACTAGTGCTTTCTCAGACTCGCCATCTCCACAGTGGACGTGCCTTTAATAGAGAAATGCACCTAAACGGACTACATAGAGAAGATTATTTATTTTATTTTTTTTGGTTTTCAAGCTTTCTGCAAATTTATTTCTTATGTCTGTGAGCTGGTTCATTATTGTGATGCGCTCCATTCACGGAGACTGCATGAGACGAAAGAAAGCACATCCAAAAATGACGGGAGTATAAGCTCTTTCAGCAGAAAAAAATAAATAAAAAAATGATTGCGTGTGCAATCATACAGTATTCATGTCATACAGTAGGCTAAGCGTGATAATACTCCCACATTCTTCATAAACATTTGAAATGCGCCTATATAGCGATTTTATTATTCATATAAAAATAATAATAATAACCTGTTTTGGTCATATTTACTATTAATTGCATAGCTCCCCTGTCATTGATCTAGCACCCCCTCAGCACCTGCTCTTTGGTAATTTGCTAGTTGGAGAATCTGTGGAATAAGCAATAGTTTGTCTAATGTTTCTAAAAGTAAATTCTAAAATCCTGTAAAGATTGACAGATGTTTTATTTTCCGCATTTCCCCGCAGTTTATAATTCTTAAGGTGCATTTCATCTTGTGTGCGCTTTTCATGTGCCTGATAAGCAAGGTGTATTTTGTGAAATTCTATGTGCATTTATTTAATCATGTGTGCGTGTTTTCAATGTTCTGTTGCACAATAATTGAAGCTGTGTTTTCATGGAAATAAAGTAGGCCTAATGAAAATCAAATATACCCTACTTTTTCAGTTATTTAATTTTTTAGGAAGGTTTGCCAAGTGGCTTCAAAAAGAAGACATACATTACATTTAAATTACTAAAATTAATTTGAAAAAGTGCAAGCTAAACGTCACCCTGAAACATAACTGGTACGAATTTCATTATAAACGGGGGAAAAACACACAATTAGGCCTACCAGAGAAATGTTATGTCAGAGCGTGATCTGAGCGGGATTTGGTTTACCGGTGAGCGTGAGCGGAATATTAGCGGAGCGTTATGCTTTGACCGTGAGCGACTGAGCAGAGCGCACGCCCACAGAGCGGAATATTGAGCGGAGTGTCACGCCGCTCCGCTTCGCTCACATGCTCTGGTGTGAATGTGTTTTACTATGCAGCATTAGAAAGCACTGTTGTTGCTTTCTGCATACTGCAGTACATACTGCAGTGTCTGGAAAAGGTGTGTGTGTGTGTGTTTCAGATAAGAACCAGCTGAAAGTACCTGATTTAAATGCTGACTCACTTCTCGAGATAGAGAACTCATTGAGCTAGAACGTGACAGCTAGAAAAGCAGGAATAAATGAAAAACAAAAACACCACAAACCCGAATTAATCTCATGCAGCGCCATCTTAAATCACACATCTCTTGTCAATCATTAAAATATGATTACATCACGCCTCAGCAGCGTGTAGTCCTTAACATGTGCTCTCACTCTCAAACACGCTCGCACACACTCATGCTCTTTGTGTGATCATAATCAAAGCTCATAATCATAGAATACAGTTAGAGATGCAAGTTACAATGTGTGTGTGTTTCAGAGGTAGTAAGTGTACATGAGAGCATATGTGTGGTTATAATTGTGTTATTCTGCATTCATGGGTGAAGGAGCCGGGCGTGACAGGATGAAGCAGCTTTAAAGGAGAAGTGATAAGGTATTAAAGGAGGATCTGACCTCTCCAGACTGTGTCCCCTCCGGGCCGGGAGGCAAAGCATTCGGATTAAACATCTAGATGGAAAACACATTCATTATAGCAGATGTGTATTGAAAGTGTGTCTGATTAGAACTAGGATTCAATAAAATTAATTTTAGTAAAAATATTTTTTTGCTGGAATGCAGTAATGAATAATACAGTAATAAGAATAATAAATAATTACAATAATAAACTACATTAAATCCTCATTAATCACTTTCTCACTGCCATAAAACATCCAGGCATACTGTAGTTAAATAAATGAATCAATCAATTAATAATACATTGTTAACCAAATGCTTGAGAAAGAAAAACAAAGTGTCTGAGATTAGTAAATTAAAAAAGAAAAAACAACAAAAAAGCCAAATACAAGAGAGAAAAAAAAAAACTTCCTCTGGCGAGTAAACAAACTAAATAAAAAAAAATCTGCCTCTGGACAGTAAAAAATAAACAAATGAATGAATGAACATAATATAATATAATATAAAAATGCAAGAAAAAAACTTGCTCGGATGAGCAATTAAACAAAAATAATAATAATAAATTTTTTTAAAAAAATGTCAAGAGCCACATGCAAAAAAAGAAAAAAAAGAAGATCAGGCTCTGATGATTAAAAAAGAAATAAAAATCTGGTGAGTAAATAAAAAGCGAAACAAATAGATATAAACAAACAAATAAATAAAATATAAAAAAAATGTGCAAAGCAATATGAGCAAATCAAAGAGATACAAAATGTTAACAGAAGAAAAGCTCAGATAAAGGCATGTGTTCTCTAACAACGTTTACCATCAGACATTTAGCTGGGAAGTACCAAAAACCTTTTCCACTATTAACCATGTAACCATAAAAAAAGGCAATGTTTCACTGAGACTCAAACTGCTTTGTGCTGCTAATGTGCAAGGAACAATTAGCTGAACAATTCCAGTTGTAGGACAAAAGTATCCTCTGAGCACTGTGTGTTATATTGATAGTGTGTACCTGTGGCACTGTGGCACTAGTCTGCTCTGTGTTTTCTCCACCGGCGTCTGGAACGCTTCCCTCCATCGGCTGCTGCTGCTCATCTGGGGCTGAAAACAGCAGTGTTAGACTTCACACAGACGTACACTGATATACAGAACACACTGACGTACACATGCACACCTGCAGCTGGTGTAAAGAGGTTAGCTGGCATGGCCATGGGTGCGAGAGGAGCAAACAGATCAGCAGGAGGCGGTACCGCAGCGGCCGGTTTAGATCCTCTACGACCGGGATTCAACACGTCCACATATCGGCTCTTAGTGCCTGAAACACACACACAAACTCTCACTAACCAGCCAAGAGCACTTTCATAGTGTCTTTGCTTTAAACCGCTTGGGAAGTTTGGTAAAACTGTCCAATTCAAAGAACCGATTCATCAGTTTGTTCAGCTTATCAACGTCCCTGTGAGCCATTTTATATTTTTGAATATTTCAATAAAATATACATAGATAAATATTGCTGTTTATTACTATGTATTGTATTTTTGGTACATATGAACAAATAACCTTCTTTTCATGTCCATTTATTTTATAAAATGCCTAAATTATTTTCAACTATTGATTTTTATTTTTTTAGTTTCATTTAAAAATGATAATGTAATTTCTTAAATTAAATATTTTCATGTATTTGGCACAGTTTATTTCAGTATTATTTATATACAGTACGTAAAGTATTCAGACCCCTTAAATTTTTCATCTTTGTTATATTGCATTTATTAATTCATTTTTTTTCCTCATTAATGTACACACAGATTAGCACAGAATTTTGACATTTCATTATAATTTTTTTTATATTAATGTCATTTCTTCTGATCATCCTTGAGATGGTTCTACACCTTCATTTGCTTTTATTATACATTGGACTTATTAAAAGCCACACACCTGTCTAATAAGACCTTACAGCTCACAGTTAGAGCAAATGAGATTATAAGCTTGAAGAGCTCAGAGACAGAATTTCAATTAAGGTTACTTCTGCTGCAAAATGGCCTAATTTAAATAAGACGTGATGACCAGAACCCTTCAGAGCTTTTAGTTAAAAAAGAAGAACAACACTGCAGCAATGACTTTTATTTCAGAGCAAATCCATATTTAGAATTTAACTAGAGGATGAATATACCTGTCCAATACAGACAGATTTCGGCATCACTGTGGGGGTGTTTTTCAGCTGCAGAAGGACGACTGGTTGCAATCGAGGGAAAGATAGGAAGAGAAAAGGTGACCCACCTGCTCTCCTAAAATAACGGAGAACATATTCACAGGTGGCCCCCCTGCTGGACCAAGGAGGAATGGCAGAGGATCCATAAACTTGTTGCCTGGTGTATTAAATCAAAAGCCCTAAATACATCTGAATACTGCCCATTGGAGCTTTGGGGAAGCCGGTGGGTGGAGGAGGAGGGGGTTTGCTCTGAAACGCATACAAATACCATCAATCACAACGGTGGCCCCCCTGCTGGATACATGCACAATTCAATACAGCATGCACAATTCAATACAGATTTGAATGCATGAATTCCTATGCTGTACCTCTTCCTCTGGCTCATCCATGTTCACCCATTTCTGCGTCTTTTCATCCCACACAATCTGAAAAATAGAAGTATTTTCTTAATAAAAGCTACGAAACAAGACAAGCCGATCATGAGAGAGAGCAGGATGTTGCTGGAAGTAGGTGCCTACAGATTTGTTCTTGTCGTCTGGCAGATGTGCTTCATTCTTTCGTTTTGGAATCAGCCAGGTCAGCCAGCCGCCACTCGCTCCCTGATGAAGAATGAAATGCAACATTCATTTCAATTGCGAAAGATTTTCTAGTGCATGTCCAGTGGGTCGCTGTATATGTTTATATGTAAGTACTTTTCTGGGAGAGTCTTTCTTGGTCTTCTTGGGTCCGTCCTGGGGTGGAGCCTCTGGGATAGGAGGGGGAGGTGGAGAGCCCTGATTGACTAGAGAACTGCTGCGCTCTCGTCCAGAATGATTGGACGATTCCGACGTTGTGCGAGACCGACGACCTGATGTCTGCTAATCAAGACAACATTTGATTAAACACTTATGTTTCAAAATATGTGGTTGGTAAATTTTTAAATAGTTTTTGAAAGTCTCTTCTGTTCACCAAGGCTACATTTTTTTGATCAAATACATAGTAAAAACAGTAATATTGTGAAGTATTATTAAAACTTAAAATAACTGTTGTATTTGAATATATTGTAAAATGTAATTTATTCCTGTGCTCAAAGCTGAATTTTCAGCATCATTACTCCAGTCTTCAGTGTCACATGACCCTTCAGAAATCATTCTAATATGCTGATTTGCTGCTCAAGAAACATTTCTGATTATTATTATTAATGTTGAAAACAGTTGTGCAGATTCATATTTTTGTGTAAAGTTCAAAAGAACAGCATTTATTATGAATAGAAATCGTTTATAACATCATAAAGGTCTTTACTTTAATTTTGGATTAATTTGATGCACCCTTGCTAAATGTAAGTATTAATTTACAATAAAAAACTCCTTGTATCTTTGAACGGTACTGTGTGTATGTATATGTATAGACTGTACCAGTTGCACTGACGACTGTGAAGTGGTTCGTGATCTTCTGCCTGGGCCCTTGAAAAAACAACAAGAGGAACCGGTTTAATACATTTCATAGAATATACTGCAAGTGTTATATTCCAAAAAACATAATATATTCTTTGTATGGGTAATACAATGTAATGCATTTTAAAAGCAATATAACCCAACACTGGTGGCGGCAGTAAGTATGGAGTAACAGGCAACAAAACCCAATAAAATGCAAAACTAACATAACTAATGAGTTATAATCCATTAAAAGTAATGATGCTACATTTTATGCAACAATGTAAGGCATTACTTTTAAAAGTAATAACAGCCGTTGTTGTTGGACTAAATAGGAATACTACGTTTCAAGCTTTTTCTAACTCACCATGCGTGCCATTTCATCATAGAAGTCCTTCCCTTGTGGAGGAGGGGCAGTGAAAGTGGGAGACGACTGGGGGAACTGCTGAGGAGAGGAAGGGGAGGAGCCATGTTCAGCCCAAGGCATTGGAGGGTGCATCTGTGGTGGCATTCCTGGTGGCATCTGTGGAGGCATTTCTGTAAGGCTGTACGTCGGAAATTGTGGGAGCATTTGCTGTGGTATTTGCTGTGGTATTTGGGGTGGCATGGGCATGTATTGCTCATGCATTTCAGGTTGGAACGGTGTCGCAAAGTTTGGCTGTGGTGGCCCCGGGGCCACTGGGTAGAATGGAACGCTTTCGCCCGGAGGAGGGGCCTGCTGCAGAGGGACCGCGCCATCCTGCAGAATAGTGGGAGGAGCTAAAGGAGACCATAAAAGAGGATTTTTTATTCAAAACAGAATCAAAATAGATTCTTCTTCAGTTCACATTTTATAATGGGACATACCTGGTGGCATGAGTTGAACACCAGCTGGGGGCAAAAGAGAGGTCATGAGAGGATTGTGGGAATCAGGATTCAGAGTTGAGGGGTCAGGTGGGCTGCACTGGTCTTCTGAACTGGGTGTACTGCAGGGATAAAGCTGTGGGGTGCTGCGATCCGCACAAAAGGTGATCGCACCATCCTGAATGGGACAACAACATGCACGTGATCAAAACAGTCAAATGTGAACGTATACAAATATATGTGCATTACTTCACTGAACAATTATTTAGATGGGGGAAAATACAATTGAGTTTAATATTTTTTTTTATTAATTAATTTAAAACGTGATTTAAAAAAAAAAGAAAGATCTCCAGGTTTGCTGTGTTTTTATGCAGGACTGTACAATTTGGCCTAAAACGCAACAATAATGTATCAATATAATTATAAAAAATAATAATAATTATTGTTAAGATGATGATGATTATTATTATTATTAATTTACTTAATTTTATTTATTTAATAATAATAAGAAATATTATAGACCTATTGTTGATTTGGGTAAAATAAACATTTTACATTTACATTTATGCATTTAGCAGACACTTTTATCCAAAGCGACTTACAGTGCATTCAGGCTATATATTTTTTTATCAGTATGTGTGTTCCCTGGGAACCGAACCCACGACCTTTTGCGCTGCTAACGCAATGCTCTACCACTGAGCCACAGGAACACTGTTTTTGTAACAAAAACATTTTTGTTTCTGTTCAAAAATCTTTAAATTTTCTGTAATGTTTTTTAAATGTGATTTTTTTTAAGAGCTCAAGGTTTATGACACTTTTTTTTGCAGGACTGCACAATTTGGTCAAAAATGTTGCAATTATGCATCAATATAATTAAAAAAAAATTATAATGATTTTACTATTAAATAAATTGTAAAAAAAAAAATTACTATTGTAATTTCACTGTAAAATAGAGCATTTAATAATAATAACAACAATAATAATAATAAATGAACATGTAAATGAACACAGTGCCATGCATCACTCTGAAACGCACATTTATTTAAATAAACCAAAGCCTTAGAGATATCATAATCCCACTAATTCATATCGCGATTTGTTTTTTTTTACTAATCAGCCCTATTTGGTATCACGCCATGAATGGAAAAGTACATGATTAATTTACTGGTACTACACAGGAACAGAGCAATGCGTGTAAATAACATGCGTCACTGGCATGATGACCTACGGATAAAAGAAAACAGACACACACCTTGATCTGTCCATCAAGTTGTCTGAGATGCAGTAACCAATCAGGCTCTATAAACAACTCCTGCTCTGGTCTCTCCTTCAGCTGAGGGTCAAAAAACCTCAACCTCAGAGACATCTGTAATTAAACACGAGAAGAAGGATTAGGCAGAAATGTAAAGTCAAAGGCAGAATCCTCTGATGCGTGTTAATCTGTGTACCTGTATGAGCTGACTGATGAACACGGCTGAGTAGTACTCAGGTAAACTCAACAGGGTGTGTGAGATGACCTCACAGTAATGGAAGGCCTGAGCACAGAGTCCCGCCTCCGCCAGTCGACATGCGTAGATGAACTTGAACACCTGTATAGGTCAAAAGGTAAAGGTCATGATCTTCCTAGATTTGTGTGGATTATACAGATTAGGGCTGCACAGCATTGGAAAACCAACTCAAATTTCCTTCAATAACCAAAAAGTAAGTCTTTCATTTGAGGTTTTGTTTTTTTTGCACCAACACTATTATACTGTAAAATAAGTCAAGTATTTAATAAAGATAATAGAAATAATTAAAGTGCAACTGTAAAATAACAATACTAATATTTACATATTAATTTCTTAATTTTCATTTCCATCAAGTTTTCATTTTGGTATTTGTCTGCAAATAAATATATGCACTGCTGGTTTCAGAGTGATGTGTGGCACTGTGTTCATTTAAACACGTCCAGCTCATGATATGCTCTTCTGGCTTCTCAAATCAGCTCGATTCACAGTAAATGAACCAAGACGCTATAAGGCGCTGAAACAGAGGATCATGAGCTTTAAATAAACACAGCGCGGCACTTCGCTCTGAAACATGCAATGCATATATTCATTTAATTAATCGCAGCTATCACAATTTGTCTACTGAATTGAGCTGTATCGCAATATCGATTTTTGTTTTGATATACTGTGCAGCCCTGGTACAGATAGACCTAACTAGCATAATTATACAGAGCATCTATAATTGTCAATAACAGTTAGCCACTAACTAGTTGGTTGTGAAAACATCCCTAGTAGAGTGACTACATGTTATGTGTTTGTCTCACCTGGAAGTTTGGCAGAGAGAGAGGCTGAGAGCCAAGAGACTGAGCGTATTCATACGATTCTGTCCGCTGAATCGCCTCTGACGAGCAGAACTTCAAAAATGGCAAGCTGGGAGAGAGACGGAGTGAATAGGTGTTAGTGCAAACAAATGCCATGTGTATTTGCACATTTTATGTCCTTGATGTGTACAGTTGTGTGCATACATATCTCTAATCAACTATGTGTGTTATTACACACCTGTGATTGGAGCCGATAAGTACCATCTTGGTGCTTTTCTTAGTGTAAACTCCAAAACCCACCTGAGCCATCAGGTAACAGAAATGGGCTGCATCTACTAGACTTTTAGATGCTGTAAAACACAGAATAGTCTTGACTACAGATCCAGTGCTGCATCTATAACGTGTGTATGCTTTGCATCTACGTTTATGTACCTAAAGTGTCCCCCATGGTGGAAATGGTGCGGGTGTCAAGATCCAGAGTGTGTGTGAGGTTGGACAGCACCATGGCCAGGTGAGGTCGCCAATCGCCCCATTTCTCATCTCCGCAACACTGTCGGAGAAACAGATGATGTATATGAAGATAAGTATTGTATAAATTACTATATTAACACATCTAACACACACAAACTCTCTCATACATTAGCAGCAGCCGGCATTCGTCCTGACATGAGCTGATACACCGTCTGAAGAGGGTCGTTAATAGGCAGGCTGTTGGCAAATCTGAAAAGGACAAATATTAACACAATTTAGCCCTATTTGTTGCTTTGAAAGCACGCAGCCATAGGTTATTTTAAGTAGAAGTGGTTTACCTGGTCATGACACGGGCGTGTGTTCTGTTGTCCGTCTTACTGGCCAATAACAGCGCGTGACCCCACAGGCCATTCTTCATAGCAGACTCCAGAGCGTCCTAACAAACATACACAAACTTCTCAATTGTCTTTCCACTGCTTAAATATATGGTTTTGTCAGTCAGAAAAAAACACAATTTACATCCATATAAAACAATATGCAGGCATGTGATCAGCTAAGGACCAATTCCTTTCCCCATTCAATATGCAGAAACTGAAAGCATAACGAAACCGCGCTACTCGTTTGAACTGTACAGCGCTTGTGTGTAGAGCCTGGTTTATACTCGCCACGTCAGCAGGAGCGTGAAGGTACACGTGACAAATGAAACGAATATTGAGGAAACAATGGATGGTTTTCAAGCTAAAGTAAAGTAGGCTAAAAGACCGCGTCTTAAACCAGAGAAGGTGAACATGTTGGTATTCTTGTGGGAAAAAAACATGCAAGCACTGTCACGGACAGCAAGTTTAGTTTTACTTTTCTTTGTGTTTTCATTTTGAAAAGCTTTACCTCACGTTACGCTATGGAGGCTTTCTTTTATTTGATTCCTCAGTGTTTGCTAAGCATTCTGTAATTTAGTAGTCGGTATATAATACAGCACGTGGTGTATGCCATGCCTCATCTTATTCATTTTTGTTAATAAACATTTTGTACGCTAGTTTGTCATTGTATCTTACTGTTATATTGTTGTGCTTATTAATTAAGAATAACAATGAATCCATCTTTTGTTTTAGTCTTAAAAAGTGAAAGGTGTGTAGATGTAGCAAATCAGACAATTATCTTTTCTTGTAAAACGTGATAACAAGATCGTGAATTTGATAGTGAAAGCACACGAAGCCCGGCTTATATCATAGCAAAAGAGGAACTCCTGTTCACAAAATTCAAATCACAAATAATAATACTATGAAAAAGAACGGGTTGAATGTTAACCCTTTTTGTTTTCATATACCTATAAACTATGATAAAAGTTCATCAGCATGCACTGATTAATCCCATGCTATAGCGCAAAAAAAAAAAAAAAATCATGTGCTCGTGTGACCAACTGAGAAAGTTAGTCGAAAAAGAGCGAGCAGAGGGAAGAATGAGTCTGGAGCCCTGATATGGCTATACAATAATAATAATAATAATAATTATAATTATATTATTATATATTATTAAAAACTATTTGTATTTATTTAAATGATAAAAATTAAACAAATTAAAGAATTATTACTATTGCAAAAAACTTTTACTGTAAAAAGTACATATAATAACAATAATTATTATTATTACTTTAATCAAAATAATATTAAATATAATATTTTATATAATATTTACATAATACTGATACTAATTCTCATAATAATGTACTGTAAAAATAGCATTTAATAATATCAATATTAATTATTATTATTATTATTATTAACTATTATTTAAAATATTGTGTTTATTATTATTAACTTTTGAACTATAAAACAAAAAAATATTATTTAATAATAGTAGTATTATATTATTATTAACTACTATGTATTAATTTATTAATACTCAAAATATTGTTTATTATTTATCAACAGACAACATTTACATCAATACTGTAAAATACAAATGTGTATTTATTATTATTAATAATTTAGTTATTATTATTATAAAAAAAAAAAAATCGAATGACTTGCCCAACTGCAATTAGCTACAACCACAAACTTCCATAATCTTAAATGAATAAATGAGGATATTCAACCAGTAACAATATGATCCAGGACTTCATATTATCCATTGGAACCGATTGGATCATAATAAGTGGTCTCTATATGGCTGAATGGGGTAAGAAAAGTCATGCAGTTTGTCTTGCCTTCTTGCGGCCGAATAGTAGAAGTTCTCTGAAACGCTCTGTCTCCTTGCCAACATTCTCTGGCACACCCATGAAAGTGTCTGATAGAAGGGATATTGGCCCCGCCTCTTCCTCCTCAGCACGCTCTATTGCTTCGTTGTTGAAGTCGATGAGATTAGCCTCATTTGGTGATTTTCCCGGCAACCAGACAGAGCGATGCTCCTTTAGCAACAGGTCAGCAATGTCTGTGCCCACTACCGTCTAAAACAAAGACGAAAAACTATTCAGTATACTTTAATTAATTGGTATCGAACAAGCAACCAAACACAATACACACTCTTAGTTATGGTTAGGGCTGCACAAACACGCACCCCATTCTGGCGACACAGCAGCACAATGAACTCCCAGATGAGGTAGGCGGAGTCTTTGTCAATGAGGTCATCATTTCGCAAACACTCTTGGGCTTTGTTCAGTGCAAACTTTATGACATCCACCTTATGAGTCTCCTCTCTGTGGACGTAAACATGAGATGATGAGTGGATTGTTTGACTGTGTACGTGGCTCTAGCAGTGTCAGAGTATACACATGTACGCCTTTACTCAGTAAATAAAGGATGACTCTTACTTGACGAGCGGGCCAGGGAATGAACGCATTCCTGACTGTTCTGGAGAATCCTGCAGAATCGTCTGGAATAACATCAGAGCCAAGATATCAGACGCAAATCATGTAGTTGAGCAATTATCATGGAGCTATTTATAACCAAATCACAAAAACAAAACTTCACAGTTGAGGATCAAGGGGAAGTTCAAAAGTTAAACAAATTAACATCTAATTGCAAAGTAACAATCAGCTGCAAGGTCCTATTTTATTTTTTTTAAGGTGATGACCTGTAGTTGATTTATATATCAGGATATTTGCACTCTTGACTCAATTGTTACCTCCATACTGTGGATTTCCACAAGTGTAGGCTGACCAGCAGAGGGCAGGTTGGGTTGGACAAGGATCAGCTGACCAGCAGGACCAAACCGAGCACAGCGATGAGGAACAGAAAACTTCTCTGGGGTCAACGGCCTTGGAGGAGCTGAGAAAGAAAAAAAAAAAAAATGAGAGAAAGTCACAGAGAAAGATGGTTCATGATAATTTTACTTCCAAAAAAAGTCAGGAAGCTCTTTTTAATGCATGTGCATTAAGTGTAAAATTTATGCTTTAAGTATTTTAATGCTACAGAGAATGCCGGGAAACACTTATGTCAAGCCAGGGATATTATTGTGAACAAAAACCATTAAAAATTCATTACTGAAAAATATATTAACTGAAATAAAATAAAATATAAAAAATACATATATTTTATTTTAGCTAGCTGCCAAGACATTTCTCCTTTTCATTTAGTTTTTCTTTAAAAATAATAACTCAACTAAAACTAAAATGATATGTATTTAAACTATATAGATATATAAAACTAATAAAAATGACAAAAAAACAAAAAATACCAAAACTTTAACTAAAATCAAAACAAAAAATAAAATGTAAAAATAAAATTAAAAATAACAAAAATAGTAGATAAAAAACATTGTGCCAATCAATAAACCTGAAAAATGAGTAGTATTTTGTGGAAAGTTTATAATGAAAACAGAGAAGGCTGTGGCTCAAAAGAAAATCCCAACATTAAGTGCAACATTATGGTGGACATTGTGCTTTGTGCAATACTTACGCTGCTCTGGAGCAGTCCAGGTGTTGTCGGTAGAGTAAGGAATCTGACTGTAATCTACAGTATCGGAAGGGTTAGGATACTGGCTGTAGGTGTAATCCGCTGGAAGAGTCGTCCCAGTGGCATCATAGGCTGCACTGACCAAATCTGGTTGACTTCTATACACTTGACTCTGTATAAAGAAGAAATTTGTTATACACATTCACAGGCACACAGACACATACACAGGCACAATTAGATCGACACAGACCTGTTGTGAGCGTGAGCTGAAGCTACTGCGTCGACTGTGTGATGAATGCACACTGTGTGCTGACTGTTCACTGTGAACCGAACGGCGGTCAAAATCGTCAGCGTACGGGTCACGTCTGCGGCCCTCATCATCAAAGCTGGAGTCATAACCAGGGTAATACCGCCATGGGTCATCATAGCCCTCTCTTCGGCTAGCAACCATTATCATGAAAACTCAGTTAGAGAGGTGTCAGCATGTACAAAAACAATGACTACACAAGTGTATGTGTGTACCTGTTTTGATATTGCTGGTTGTAGTAGGCATCTCCATAGTACCAGCCATATGCTTGATCATAGTAGGCTTTGTAGCGTGGATCATAAGCAGCATTTGGATCATACCACTTGCTCCTATCTGAATACATACAAAAACACACTCATAAGTAAAATGCAGAAACCACATTTAACCCTTGGGTGCATAGAGATAAAGTGTCTGTAGTGCTGTCTTTACCTCCATAGGCATCATACTGTCTCTTATAGTAGTTTGCATAGTAGTCATCATAGGCACTACGGCTGGATCTAGAAAAGTCTTCTTGATACCCCTGTCTAAGATCAAAAATTAAAAAAGTTAAAAACCACAGTACAAAATGTGCAGTCTAAAGCTGCTTTTAAATTAGGGCTTTTGGTGCTAAACACTTGCATCAGATTCTGGGTATGACTGAAAGATTGGTCTACAGTTGAAGAGCTGTATTCAGGAACCATTTTGTGCATGTTAAGTTATGGTGTAAAATCAAAAATTCTAGTGGTAAACAGCTGCTTCTAGCAAGTTATGGTATGCAAGCTCAAAACAGTTTGGAACCAAATGTGCACTTTGAACAGAGAATCAGGGATAGAAACTCAAAAAATAGAGTTAGCAATAGAGCAAGCAATAGAGACCAAGTGTGAAATAGGGATGTAATGGTATGAAAATTTCTTATCACGATTATAGTGACCAAAATTATCACGGTTATCAGTATTATAACGCTATTGTTCAAATGTGTTGGATATTTTCAAAAAGTACAGACACATAAATCACTTTACCAAGTTTTATATTTAAAAATCAACAAACAACAAATAAAATGACTTTTTGTTTGCATAATCACTAAAACAATAACGTTACCAGTGATGTCCGGATTTTAAATGACAACTTGACTGACAACAGTTTAATAGCATGCTCAAATATCTAATGTAAATGATCAAATAAAGCTTTGAGAAAGTTTCATAAAAAGGTAAACCTCACATTTCAGCATTTAAATAAAGAAAAGGGTTAAGTCAAAATGATAATTGATTAATAAATGATTACATGCATTTTATCTGCTCCATAAATAATTCTAGAAAACTTATCTGAATTGTTTAAATGTGTAGAATCCAGATACACTTGTTTTTCATCAACCGGTCAAAATTTACAGCAGGGCATGCAAATTCAGTCCGTTTGGCCAGACAGAATCTGCACCCAGGCTGAATATGAATATAAGTCTCTGTAAATCCACTCTCTGACAGCAGGTGGCGCTTTATATGGAAAAGCTGAATTACAGCCGTTTCCTCCGTGCACAAAGCATTGCGATTAAAACACTACTTTATTAGGTATTACACGGAGCGAAGATGAAAACAAAATGCCATCGAATCGTTTCTGAAGACAGTCAGAACCTTCAGAGGTACATTCATATAATTAATTCATTCATTTGTATAATTCCCCTCAACACCCTGTTTTCACTCAAAACGAAACTACTCTGCTGCTGTGTGCACGTGAGACTGTTACTTAAAACTGTGCTTTATGCTGGACAGTATTTATTTATCTTGAGTTGTTCAAATTGTGGTAATCCAATATAGAGCTGTCGCGATTCATCGATTTTAGTCGACTAGTCGATTTTGAAAAATCGTCGACTTCATTTTGCTAGCGTCGACTAACCGGCAAAATACCGGAAGTGCCGCATTTCACGGACAAGAATCCATAAAACACATTATTAGACTATTTTCCAAGGCTGCATGATATTAAACCCATTTAAAAATCATAATTAAGCATAATTGTGAATTCACAAACGCTATGATTTAATTAAATAA
The DNA here is from genome assembly GCA_027422415.1 of Schizothorax lantsangensis. Classification (NCBI taxonomy): domain Eukaryota; kingdom Metazoa; phylum Chordata; class Actinopteri; order Cypriniformes; family Cyprinidae; genus Schizothorax; species Schizothorax lantsangensis. The sequence goes on along the minus strand of CM049859.1, from coordinate 27,350,574 downwards.
TTATATGCGATGCAGTTCTAACACATGAGCTTTAATTATTTACATGCGTGCAGGTTAAGTACGTGGGTCACACAGCGGCTCCGTTCACAGTAGTTCCACAGAAACTTATCATTTACATGTGTGGAGCGTCTCAAACTCCATCTCTGCATGTTGTTGTGAGTTTGGGTTTATTATAACGTTCATCTGGGAACGCAACGTGCGCCATTTCATCAGATTTGTAAGGTAAATCATTTATAAACCTGTGCAAACACAGGAGAATACATCGCGATTTGAAAATAAAAGCTCAAACCCTCACTCTGAGTTTACACGTTTTGATGTCCACATATTCATTTACTTACAGCAGCTATAGCATTTCTGTCCTAAAGAATGGCCAAATATTAAAGATTAAGTGGACATTTGAATTAAATGGTGCTTGGTCAATATTAAACAAGGATTAGATCGCGCAGTAATGTTTAAAAATAATCATCAGGCGCCTCCTGCAGGCCTTTGTTGTTATGCGAAATGTACATTAGCTCTATTGTTTATAATACATTATGTATTTTAACAGTTTTGTTCAATAAAACCATATGATTTCTTGCTTTTGATACTTTATTTGAACTAATTATTATTGCATCATTGCTATTATATATGTATTTTAAGTCATTTTAAAAGCTATTGTTCACTTACATCTATTTTTATTACCACAAAAACATTATTATAATTATAGGGCCCTATGAAATCCGTTTTATTTCCAAATTCATTTTTTTCCATTTTCATTTTTCTATACTCTGTTTTAATGGTTAAATTAAATTTTGTTAATCAAAAAGCCTGTCTAATTAATTGAGTTTTACAGTTTTATCTGTACCAAATTCTTATTTTCTGGATTCTATTTTAAATGGTTCCATTAATTTTTTTTTCTTTTCTTTTTTCTTTTTCAGAAATACTGCACATTTACATTTTTCTCATAAATAAATTCTGGTAAATAATATTTCTGGTAAATACTCCTTTATTTAAATACTGATTATAATTGTATTATTAGACTAGAACACGTGGATATGTTGTCTTTCTTACACTATAATACTGAACTGATTTCAGTGATTTGGACTGAGAGATGGACACTTGCTTCTTGCACTCTATGTTGCACTTTACTTTTGCTTTAAAAAAGGATTTCATAGAAATTTGGATTTAATTTGGTTTAATAAAATATTATAAGTAATATTATAAGTAAAATATTATAAGTAAAATTGTTGATTTTTTTGTGGGAAATTAATTGTTTAGATTGATCGATTAATCGATAAATTAGTCGATAGATTAATCAAAATAAAAATAGTCGTTAGTGGCAGCCCTAATCCAATACGGTTTTAATGATAATGTAAATATGAAACGGTAATACTAACCGTGGGGAATTTTATCATGATTTATCGTCAAAACGGTAATCGTTACATCCCTAGTTCAAAGTGTCAGAAAGAGTGTGAATGACCTGACCTGGAATTGGGTCTGTCCGAGTATTGGCTGGTTCTAGAACTTGGCCTCTCAGGTTGACGTTCAGCCTCCCGGTAGCCAGGATTTTGACCATCATACCAGCCGTATCGAGTATCTCCTCTACGGTAGGGATCATCCTACAAAATTGAATATTTTACTAAGTCATGTTTTAAGTCTAGCATTTAGAAGCTTTGTTAGGTGGAAACACACTAGATCATTACATCACTGCACCTGATAGTAGCTTTGAGATCTGGGATCCACAGGGTACTGGGGTGGATACAGCGGTCTTCCATTCTGGTACTCAGGGTAGGGTCCCGGGTAGTACCCTGCATAACCCGGACCAGGTGGCATCGCAGGAGGAGCACCATGGCCTGACTGATCGCCTAGAGATGAAGGAGGTCTTTGGGGTTCTTGAAGTGGCTGGGGGGCAGAGTTCCCAGACTGGGGTGGGTAAGAAGAAGGTGGGGCAGATCCAGATCCAGGAGGGGCACCACGTTGAGTTGGAGGGGCCTGTGGAGGAGGCTGGTGTTGAGCTGGAGGTGGATGGGCAGGGTGGGAGGTGTGAGTCGGATAATAGTTGGGTTGGTTGCTGGAGGGTCGTGGGGGGTTAGGGATCTGCTGAAGGGGTAGAGCCTCGCTGTCAGACTGCCCACCCTGCTGTGCATCTTTGGTGACCTGCAGGTAAAAGCCGGGTGTGTTATTCACCAAGCCCGCAGGATGGGCAGACTGAGAGACAGCTGGGACTGTCACCTGATTCGTGGACTGTGGTTGATGCATAGAAAAATCAAGCAGCTCATAATTTGAAGATTCATTGTGACTGGTGGCAGGGGCAGAAGTCTGAGCTTGAGAAACAGAAGGCAGAAGAGACTGGCTGTCACCTCGAAGAGACTGAGCCCTTGAGAGAATGGGTCGGGGTGCTTGAACAGAGGGCTGAACATCTTTTGCCTCTCGTGCTAGATTCAAGATACCTTGAGTGGAAGAAGTGCTGAAGTTTACTTGTGTCGGAGAGAAAAGAGGCTGTAGCTGATTCATTGAAGGGGAATTCTGAGGCATTTGATTGGTCACAGAAGACTGAGGGGGTGGGTGCACAGGAGTTGCTGTCTCTTGAGGACTTGTCTGATTGGAGGGTTGTGAGAGGTTTTGAGAGGAAACCAAACTGGAAGGTGGCGCAATCAACACAGGCTGGTTTAGGGCCTCTACGGGAGGCGAGGTCACCAGCAAGGAGGCATATCCCAAACTTGCCTGAGGCGTGGAGTCTGGGGGAATTTCCAGGTTTTCCGAGGGAGGCTGTGGATCTGGCTTCGCTGGATGCAAATCAAGAGGGCCATCCTCCGGTGGCTGGATGACTTCGGAGGGATGTGCTGGAACAAATGTTGCAGCCAGAGAGGGTGCTGCAGGGGCTAACAGTATGTTAGCACCTAGACTGGCAGTGTCATTTTGAGCCCAGAGTGTAGTAGCGGGACTCTCAATGGGGCGTCGTGCTCCCTGAGCTCGAGATGAGGGTCGGCGTTCCGGTAAGTAAATGGTCTCCAAGTTGTCTGGGGGTTGTTCTAGGTTGCCAGGCTGCATGTCACGTCCACCCTTTTCCATGACCATGCGTGCACGATCAACCTCCGCAGGTCGAACTCCTACACCATGTGAGCGGACAGGCTCAAAGGAAGAATTCGCACTCGCTTGGAACACACCAACTGGTTTAGGTGGGCTAGGAGTTGGGAAAGTAGGACTCGCCTCTGCAGCTGGGTTGGAGTCTATCTGTTCAAAGTATCCACCAGTGGAGGGATGCAAAGGAGGGTGATCTGGTGGGCGGGGACTTTCCTGTTGGATAAATGTTCCCACAACACCTTGCTGTCGCCGAGGGATGTGGCTGCCGCTGTGAGGACCGTGTCCACTGCTGTGACTGACGTTACTGTAGCTGGATGAAACACTTGCAGAGCGGGCAAGACGAGGACCAGTCTCAGGTGTCTCCAAATTAGGCCCCCCCCCAAAGGCATGGCTTGGAGGAGGCTCACTAGGCAGCACTTCCTGGTTTGGAACACATTCCTGATTCTCCACAGAATCACACGGTCCTGCTCCAGATCGAATGTTACCAGTGTCATTCAAATATGGACCAGAGAACTCAGTCATCGAATGGAAAGGGTGATGAATCCCATTTACACATCCCTCCCCTGACAGAGTTTCTACATTTTCAACATCATTGCCCCGAAAGAACATTGAGAGTGTTCCGGTATCACTGAGAACTTCAGAGTAGGAGACAGGACAGGCACTCTGAGACGGATCCTGTGGGTTTTGATTGAACCATGGCTCTGAGGGTCCACCTGACTGACTGAAGTAATTCTGAGCCGGGAAGTGGGAGTTCTGTTGCTGAGTTGCAGCAGGCCCAGTCACATGTGGTTGAGCTGACTGACCTTGATTCTGAGCTTGTGTCACTGGTGGGGCTGTGTGGGGATAGGGCACAGGAGGTGGGGCTTGAGCTTGAAAAGGATTAGATGGGAGATCACTAGTTGGCTGAAAGTAGTTTTGAACAGAGGGTGGGCGGCTTCCATGGTCAGGCACCCAGTGAGAAGGTAGGGGAGGTGTTGGCTGGGATTGAAAAGGAGTATGGGATTGAACTAGAGGTGTTGGGCCAGTGGAGGGTGGATGTGATGAACTAGAGCTGAAGGAAGGAGCAGGGTTAGGCAATTGTGCTATGTAGGGCATTGGTTCTTGGGAATTAAAGTATCCTGGTTCTGCAGGTAGAGGGTTAGAGCTTGGTGTGGACCCTGGGGGAACAGGTTGTGGTGTAAAAATTCTTGGTGGTGGGCCAGGAGAGGCTGCCTGCACTGCTCCTGGTGGTGGCCCTTGTGGTGGTGTCATTGGGTTAAACCCGGGCAGGAGAGGACCTTGCATAGGAAGTGGGTTGCTGTTTGTGGGTGGAGCTTGGCTGCCCCCTGCCATGGGCGAAAAACTTTGTCTTCCAAAGGCAAAAGGATCAGTCACTGGCTGCGTGGGCGGGGCAGCCGGTGTCATAGCAGCTGCAGCCCCATGCTTGTGAGGTCTGGTTCTTCTGAAGGCATTGGGTCCACCGGAGGGAGGCGGAGGTCCACTAGCTCCAGGAGGAGCTGTCCGAGGAGGGGGCTGCATCGTTTACACTCACAGGTTTCCAAAGTGTTTACACTTACTGGAGATCTCCCTATAGTTTGAAAAACACAGATTTGTGTCATATCTTGGTGTAAACATTGTATGATTTTACCACAGGGTTTGCCTGTTATCAACATGCATCATGTGAACACATCCAAAGTTCAGTTAATACTGCTAATAGCTGCTCAGCTAAAATAACAATGACCATTCTGCTTTAAACATCATATGGTGAGAGTGTCAACACAGGGGCAACGTGGCACCTCTATAAAAGTACACACAAAAGTATCACTAGCAGACACACAGAGTGCCTCACCCATTCATGAACAAGACATGCAGCTGTTTTATACAATCTGATCATTTGTGAAAGTAGCATCAATTTTGATTTCATTTTGAAGTTAAAACCAATTTTCTGCTCTTGAACAAACATTATCACACCATCTGAGATTCATAAGCTTTATGATGAGCAGGTGTGAAGACAGCAGTACTCCACTATGTTGGCATATGAACAGTCACCACCACGATCAGAAACCTGATATTAGACACACTGCGGGCCGGGTGTTAGAAATGTGCATTAAGTTACACTGAACTTTGAATCCTGTCAGACATTTTTTAAAGCAGGGGGCCTCACCTCTACAAGTGCACAGTTTAATCTTCAACAACAGGGGACAGACGCAGATTCTGATTATGAAAATACACTGTTTATCACTAAACAAAATGTTCACAGTCACACCAACTGTGACTAAAACAACACCACTGTGACAAATACAGCATTGGTCAAACATTTGGACAGATTTTACAGAATATAATTATGTTATAATATAATATAATTTCCCATGATGTTTAAACCTTTTGATTTAAAAGCTTATGCTTAAATGCTTGAAGTTAATTTTCTAAATAAACATACACTGCTGTACTATAAAAGTTTGGTGTCAGTAAGATTATTTTTTGAAAGATATTAACACTAGTGATTAATACTTATTCAGCAAGGATGCACTGATAATAAGTGATGGCAAAGACATTTATAATGTTATAAAATAATTTCTATATCAAATAAATACTGGTCTTTGAACCTTCTCTTCATCAAATAATGTATCATGGTTTCAAAAATAATACTAAAAATAATATTGCCGCACAACTGATTTTAACATTGACAAGAATAAATGTTTCCTAAGCATCAAATCAGCATATTAGAATGATTTTTGAAGGATCATGTGACACTGAAAACTGGAGTAATGATGCAGAATACTCATTACTGGAATAAATTACATTTGAAAATATAATCAAATGGAAAATAATTATTTTATATTGTAATCATATTTCACATTACTACTGTTTTTATTGTTTTTTATTATTATTGTTGTTTTGATCATTTAAATGCCCCCAAACTTTCGAATGGCAGTGTAACTGCACTTAAACATAATTTTTTAGAAAGCTCTTTGCAGAGATGTAATCTAGACAAAGGGTGGCAACTTTGAAGAAGCTCAAATATACGGTGGTTTTTAACATTATGCTGGTCACCTATAATTCACATACTTTCATTTGTGTCTTTTCAGTCTTGAGCTAAATTGAGGGAAATAGAAACAATCAAGAATGAGTAGGTGTCCAAACAGATAATCTACATCCACAGTGATCTTGTCTCTGCTTACACTTTTAGCCATTATGGATCAGAAAACACACAGATATAACTCTGCATTTGAACCGATTGGAAACAATACTGCGACCAGACAGAAAGCACATAATGGAATTTCTGGAGCCATAAAGGGCTGATAATTCAGTTGAGGTGCCATATAACAGTCTAATTGTGTTACCACACAGAGGGCTACTGTTCTTAATCACGTCCAGGACGTTTTGTGTTGTCTGCAGAAATGTTGATGACAGATAACACTCTCAATCTGTAGCTAAAAGCATTATATTAAACAACTTTTTTAAATAAAAAATATGCGAGATGCATATATACTGCATTATATCCGGCTCCAAGGCGGACACGTAAAGCGCCCCTTACTGGATTTAACCCACTGATGTCACATCCTGGTCTTTAATTCCTCTCTTTAACTACATCAGCAAATATACTTACAAGAGGTTTTGTACCGATGTATTGAAAACACACAAAAATAATATAATGCTGTTAATGTGGATCATGGTGCTTAGTGGACAAAACTGTCAAAACAAAACATACACACTAAATAAACTTACAGCAGTGTAACGTAAATCAAGCAGGAAAAAGGCAGAAAAGCAGTAGCTAAACCACAACATAACTAATCAATGAAGCCTACAAATTTAACTACGGACCTGGACAGTAGAATTTAGAAATGTCACGAGAAGAAACACAAAGGAATCAACATAAGAAATGTAAATAGAGGATGCGAGGAATTACAGGTGACAGCTGACTGGGCCACTAGCCGTTAGCATGCTAAAAACTACAGTTAATCCTTCGAACCACAGAACTGTCCGACCCAAAACATACTGCTCCATAAGGGATCTCTTACCCGTTATCTTCCAGTCGAGATGCCCAGATACAAACAAAACTCGATACGAGCGCGGCTGGAGTTGAGTTTCTCAGAGAAGTGCAGGACACCGCAGCTGACACTTGTCCGCCATCTTGGCCGAGCGCTTGGCGACGTGTACATGTGACGTCACGGACATTTCCCGTTTGGCCCCGCCCCATAAACGACAAAAAATAAACATAAAATATTACATAAGCACCACAGTCTACTACTCAGTGTGAGCTTTAATTTTCGTTAAAATATAATATTAATAGCATTACTGTATTTTACGCTTACTGCATTATAAAATCAAATGCTGGCCTGACTGGCTTTGAAATGGCGCCCTCTGTTGATCTCGGAGGGTATTTAAATAATTCAATGTTTTGCACATAAACAAGTGTGAGCAAGCGGTCAATGTTTTTTTCTTACAGATTTGGAACTAATTCGACATATTTCTCTAAAATAAGTCCCAAAGTGTCAAAACAACAGATTTTAATTCTGCCATACAGTTTCTCAAAAGGCTCTCAATATTTTTAGATTACGTTATCAAAGTAAATAAAGACATAACATTATATTTTATATAAGGTATTTTACTTTAATATAATGATATAATATACTGGGTAAACTCGAATATTTAAAAAAGAGACCAGAAAATTTGCTTAAGCATTAGCTAGATAAAATAGCCAATTTTTCACCTAAAATGCAGAGAAAATAAACACAAGACAAGGGTCAATTTAGAATCATGTTTTTATTTTTGCATTTGTCTTGATGGATATGTTTACAAAATGTATAAAACTAACAGAGGGTAAAGCAAACTAATATGTCCAAAACACACAAACAAACAAACATATAAATCTAAAACTATAATAAATAGTGAAACATTGATGCAGGATTCTCTGAAGGGTTTTGCATTTTTGTTTGCATAAAGAAACACTCCTGATTCTGGAAGTGTCTGAAATGACACACACTTAAATACATCTAATGATATCTACTGTATTGGTCCAGTAATCATGATCTGTGAAAGGCCTAAATCCCGAGTTTACAGTAGTGTCTCTCACATTTTTCTGAGCTGCAACCGTTGTTTGTTTTTGGTCACTGTATTGGGTCTGAATCACTATGTGGATCTATACAAGAGTGGATATTTTTCTGTATCTATGTGTTGGTGTGCATGTATGTATTTATACAGACATTACACATTTAGTCTATATCCAGGTCGCTGTCGGAATCGCTAGGGTGAGTGACAGCGGCATTGCGAATAGACGAGTGTGTGTTTGGCTGTGTGTATTTCTCTGGAAGAAGCCCGTATTCCTGCAGCAGAGCTTCGACGTCTGTGGCGTAGAAATCATCTCCGAGCTGATCGGACACACGCACCAGATTCCCCACCAGCTCACCGCCGCGGTACAGCAGCAGGGCCGGCAAAGCCGAACTGCGGAACAGAAGCGCTGGTGCCGACCGCAGAGCCCCGGACCCGACAGAACTTCACCTGCAGGTCGTAGAGAAGAACAGAGAAGTAAGAAATCACAACTTAATACAAACTAAAAGAATAGCTTACCCAAAAATTTGAATTTGCTGCAAATTTACTCTGGCCAGCCAAGATGTAGAGGAGTTTCTTCATGGGAACAGATTTGGAGAAATGTAGCATTCCATCACTTGCTCACCAATGGATCCTCTGCAGTGAATGGGTGCCGTCAAAATGAGAGTCCGAACAACTGATAAAAACATCACAATAATCCACAATACTCCAGTCCAGCAATAAAAGACTTGTGAAGCGAAAAGCTGCATGTTTGTAAGAAACAAATCCATCAAGACATTTTTAACTTGAAATCATTTTCCTGTCCTTTATCCATAATAACACTTCCTCCAGTTAAAAAGTTGTCTCATCTGAATCAGGAGAGAAATCTGCACAGATCAAGCACAGTTTACAAGCCAAAACAATTCTAAATATATATGTGAGTGGATACTAATGTGAGAGGACGACAGGGGATTGACTTTTTCAATGCAGGAAGTATTACTATGGACAAAAGACTTGTATTTTGGCCAAAGCAACAATTTAAAGTTAAATTATCTTGATGGATTTGTTTCTTATAAAATGCAGCTTTTTACTTCACAAGACATTAATTGCTAGACTGGAGTGGTGTGGATTACTGTGATGTTTTTATCAGCTGTTTGGACTCTCATTCTGACGGCACCCATTCACTGTAGAGGATCCATTGTTGAGCAGGTGATGTACACGTCTCCTAATCAGTTCAGGTGAATAAACAAATACATCTACATCCTGAATGGCCAGAGGGTGAGTACATTTTTTAGCTAATTTTCCTTTTTTGCTGAACTATTCCTTTAAAGCTCTATAATGAAAACATTTCTTCATCATTGTTACCATTGGGTACTGCATTGCGAGGCAGAGCAGGCTTCCATCCATGGCCTGGCAGGCGGGCACCTCTGGCTCGTAGATGTGGACCAGCACCAGAGTGTTCTTGCCCTCCTCATCTACAGCGCGCAGGAACTCCTCCCCCGAAGAGATGTCAATCACCTTTTCAAAGCGCCGCCCTCCACACAGCTGTCGCTGCATCTCCTCCATGCGCTGCAGACGATACTGCTGGAGGAAGGATTCATCCTCATCATCATCCTCCTCCTCTTCTTCTTCTTCATCCACACGGAGGTTCATCTGAAGAAAAATAAAAGAAAAAGGGAGAATGAAATTTTGTTGCTGATATTCGGAAATGAGGAGGGCAAAGTGAAACGGATTTAAAAAAAAGGTAGAAAAATGTGTTTATATTTGTTTTTTATTTTTAAACATGTGAGATTTAATATCCATCTGGTTTTTAAAATTAACTAGAACTATTAAAAACATTTTCTTTACTTAAAATTAACAAGTCCTATTTTATTTCAGTTTGCAAGGCAACATTTCTAATTTTCATTTATTTTTACGTTAAGATGAAATAAAAATTCAATAACAAAATAGTAAAAAATACAAACATTAAAAAACATGAAAAACTAACAAAAAAAATGACAAACTTCAACTGAAATTAAAAAAATACATATTTAAAATATTAGTAAAAACTATAATAGACAACCATCATATCATGACATTCTGTGATGTATGTTGACTCGACTGTGTATAAAGTGTTTCTCACTTTGCTTGCGATCTTATCCTGCAGCTCCTTCTGTTTCTGTCTGTCGGCTTCTTCCTCCATATGCGACTTGCAGGTCATGCTGAGTTTCTTGATGAGTCGCTCCATCTCTTTCTGCTGCTCCACGCGCTGCTCGTTCTCCAGCTGCTTGTATTTACGCCAGTCATTGATCACTCCCTTCGGCCCTGTAGGAGAAACACACACAGTCCCACGGATGTGTGGTTGATGAACGTGGATGCAGCTTCTTTTATTCAGAGGCTGTGAGAGACAGAAGTACAAATGTGTGTTCACATTTCCCATTTAACCGTACCAGTGTTGACCGAACTGCCATCTGCACTGTAGTCCAGTTCCACATCCAGCACCTCCTGGTCGCGGATGGTTTTGGATGCGTTCTCCTCTTCCTCATGATCGCTCTCTTCATCCTCACTGCTGCTGTAGTAATACTGCAGCTTCTCCCCAAGAAGCTTATCATCAAGCGTTGTCATGTCGTCACACTGAGATAAAATGTGAAAGACACACAGAAAACATACATCAAGAAACATCGAAATCAGCAGTTTAGCAGTTTTTAGTTAAGCAGACAGCTTTCCATTTCCATTATACAAAACATTAAATGAGACTCAAAATACAACAAGGTAACTAAAGGTAATACTTCACATAGTTCAATTAGTTAACAGTAGTTAATCCCAAATATTATATTTTGTGAAATTCAAAATAAAAATATTTAAACAATATTAGGTATCATGAAGAACAATTTTTTTTTTTTATCTACAGCATTTTTTAAATCTAGGTTAAAGGTATTTTATAAATACAATAATGTTCACTGATGTTATCAAATATTTATAAATTATTATTACGTAATGCATCAAGTCTTCTTTAAATGTTAAAAATGTATTAGTATATGTAGAAATTAACATTGATGTATTAAATCCTGGAAAATTATGGTACGCTGTATTATCATTGCATAATATTTACAATAAAACAATAAATACAATGTCACAATAATATAATATATAGGTATATTAGGTTTAAAAAACATTAGTCTATTAGTATTACAGTATTATTAGTATTACAGTATTTAGATTAAATTATTATTATCTTCTCTTATTTTCTAGATAATTTAACTCAAAAAAGTACACAAATCTTACACAAGACTATCCTTTTGCTGCCCATCATCAAGTGCTGGTGGTTATTCAGGAAATGCAAATCTAGTTCAAATGAACCTCATGAGAATATTAGACTGGGGCTGGTAAGAAATCCAATTAACGTTAGCCCTCGTCCCCTATTGAGATTAAATTTAGACTAATGACTAAAGTCTTACAAAACATATTTTAAACATATAATACCTTCAATGTAAATACATACAATAATAAATTATACTTCGTAAGAAATATGTGTAGATTTATCTAGTAAACAAGTATTAGCTAACCTGTCAAACATCCTGCTACCTAGCTATATACATCAGGCAACGTTAATGTTTGAGAAACAAACTAACGTTACCTAAATGAACTGAAAAATCACTGTTCACTTACAGGGCGTCTGATTTGCCCATTAAAAATAAGTATAAAACTAAATTATATAACGTTATATGAGATTCCCGACGAGTGTTTGCTAGAATGCTATGTTAACATGCTAGTATGTTAGCTACTCGGTTAACGCACCAGAACACGACGCTACTAATAAACTAGGGTATATATATTATAAACAAGATGTGTTTTATGATTATTAAAACATTTATCATCTGTTAATCCGACTGAATTTTACCAATATGTGTCTCCTTTGTCGCAATTAATCGCTGAACAGCAGCTTCAGATTCTACACTGGCTCTCTACAGCGCGAGCACAAATACTGACCAATCACAGTGCCGAAGAGATGATTGACATGAGTATCCGCCAATAAGAGTTTGAAGCGATTGACAGAAGGCGTTTCACATATGTTTTGGTGCCAGAATGATTTTTTTTTTTTCTTTTACAGTATAGGGTTGCCAGGTCTACGTAACAAAACTAGCCCAATCACGGCCAAAACTAGGTTAGGTCTAGAAAGGATACAGCTACGATCAGATTGCCCTACTGGGCATGCCATGCGCACATCAATATTGCGTCATTTTTGTCACGCTGAACAACAGTTATTAATTATTGTATATTTGCATTATTGTAAGGTTACATTTAGGGTTGGGGTAACGCCAAAACTAGCCCAGTCTTCTTCTTCTTGAAATTTTTTGGCGGTTGACAAACAACAAAATGGTGTATTACTACCTTCCCCCTTTTTCTTTTTTTTTTCTTTTTATATTCTCTCCCACAAATTTGTTATTTTAAGGTACTGAAAAATAAAACTATAGCATTCATTTCTCGAGTTATTTTGTAATATATCTCTCAGTTTAAATTGCATTTTTATTTTATTTTTTCAAAATTTTGCATTAGAATCCTTCTTTCAGTTTCGTATTTCTGACAGTACAAAATAACATGTTCCACTGATTCTTCTTGTCCACAAAATTCACACCTTCCCGTATCATGTTTACCCATTTTATAAAGTGTACTATTTAATCTTGTGTGTCCAAATCTCATCCTTGATATTAGTATTTCATCTCTCCTGTTTTTCCCTGCACTTCTCATCTCTCCCACTTTCCTTTGAATTCTGTAAAACCATCAACCTTTTTTCTTCTTATCCCATTGTTTTTGCCACCTTTCCTTCAGTCTTTTCTTAATAATACTCTTGATTTCACTCTTACTTAGATTAACAATTAAGTTAATGTCATTGTTTTTAACTGCTTCTTTTGCTTCTTTATCTGCAGTTTCATTTCCTTGGATACCAATACGTGCAGGCACCCATAAAAATACTACTGTAATACCCAATAACCAAAATAATCCAAGGTTTTTATTTAGCACAGTGGCTAGACTAACAAATAACCAGACGTCACCCGATCTAAATATTCCCTCACAGTTTAATAGTAATGACTTTATGAATTTCTTCACTGATAAAATAGATAACATCAGAAATACAATAACTAATGTAGATTCTGCGGCGTCTAGTACTTCAGCCTCATTCACCGCACCCAAAGAAAAACTGCAGTGCTTTTCAACTATAGGACAGGAAGAGCTAAATAAACTTATCACCGCATCTAAACCAACAACATGTCTATTAGATCCTATACCCACTAAATTACTGAAAGAGTTACCTGTAGCAGAAGAACCGCTTCTCAATATTATTAACTCTTCGTTATCTTTAGGTCACGTCCCTAAACCATTCAAGCTGGCAGTTATTAAGCCTCTTATTAAGAAGCCACAACTAGATCCTAGTGAACTGGCAAATTACAGACCCATCTCAAATCTTCCGTTTATGTCTAAAATTTTAGAAAAAGTTGTGTCTGCTCAATTGTGTTCATTCTTGCAAAAAAATGATCTCTGTGAAGAATTTCAGTCAGGTTTCAGGCCCCGCCATAGCACAGAAACTGCACTTGTTAAGATTACAAATGACTTGCTTCTTGCATCAGACCAAGGCTGCATCTCATTGCTAGTTTTACTTGATCTTAGTGCTGCGTTCGACACTATAGATCATGACATACTCGTAGATCGATTACAAAACTATACAGGTATTCAAGGGCAGGCTTTAAGATGGTTTAGATCCTACCTGTCCGATCGCTACCACTTTGTTTATTTAAACGGGGAGTCATCTCAATTATCACCAGTAAAGTATGGAGTACCACAAGGATCTGTCCTAGGTCCTCTGCTGTTTTCAATATACATGCTGCCCCTTGGTAATATTATTAGAAAATACGGGATTAGTTTCCATTGCTATGCTGATGATACTCAACTATATATCTCAACAAGACCAGATGAAACTTCTAAATTATCTAAGTTAACTGAGTGTGTTAAAAATGTAAAAGATTGGAAGACCAATAATTTTCTCCTATTAAATTCAGATAAGACAGAGATATTACTTATTGGACCAAATAACAGTACACAGAATCTCTTGGATTACAATTTGCAACTAGACGGATGTCCTGTTACTTCCTCTACAGTCAAAAATCTGGGTGTTATATTAGACAGCAACTTGTCTTTTGAAAAACATATTTCCAATGTTACAAAAACAGCATTCTTCCATCTTAGAAACATTGCCAAGCTAAGGAACATGTTACCTGTTTCTGATGCAGAAAAGCTAGTTCATGCATTCATGACCTCTAGACTGGACTATTGTAATGCACTGCTAGGTGGTTGTCCTGCATCTTCAATAAACAAGCTACAGGTAGTCCAAAATGCAGCGGCTAGAGTCCTTACCAGGTCAAGAAAATATGATCATATTACCCCAATTTTACAGTCTCTGCACTGGCTACCTATTAAGTACCGTATCAGTTACAAAATATTATTACTTACCTATAAGGCCCTAAATGGTTTAGCTCCTGCGTACCTAACTAGTCTTCTATCTCGCTACAATCCATCACGCTCCCTAAGGTCGCAAAACTCTGGACTCTTGGTAGTACCTAGAATAGCAAAGTCCACTAAAGGAGGTAGAGCTTTTTCATATTTGGCTCCCAAACTCTGGAATAGCCTTCCTGATAACGTTCGGGGTTCAGACACACTCTCTCTGTTTAAATCTAGATTAAAGACACATCTCTTTAGCCAAGGATTCACATAATGCATTCATATAATGCATCTCATAATCTTGTACTGCAGTTATATCTGATCAAACGCACATTATTATTCTTTAGCTTGGGTTGAACAAATAATTTTTGCTTGAATGAAACAACAGCTACGCTAATTATGTCTCTTTGTTTCTCTGTTTCTGCCACGGGATTAACATCTTCAGCTTCAGTCTGGATCCAGCCCTTAAATGATCTGAGATGACCAAACACCTGAGAAGAGATGATGCCAACCCCTCGGAGGACCTCAGAGGATGCCAACCTCTGATCCCCCAACAACATGCAGAATTAACAAATTTTGCCATAAGTTAATATATTAAGTTTCTACAATGTATAAATATATTGTAGAAACTTAATTTCCTGTAAAGCGCTTTGCAACGATTGTATCGTAAAAAGCGCTATACAAATAAACTTGAATTGAATTGAATTAATACCCATCATTTGAATTCTGTATAACGTTTGCATGATTTCCATTAAAATATCTGGTCTACTTTCTGAGTGACTGTATAGTAAACTAGCCAATGATGCACATGAATCTGAACATGAACTGATTTCAAAGGTCTTATCTCTTCTATCCACTGTATTGCTAATAATAGTGCAATCATTTCCCCTGTATAAACAGATAACTCATCACTGGTCCCTTTCCTTACCGATAAGAGAAATTCTGGAACAGTAAACGCTACTCCTATCTTATTGTCTAAACTCTTTGATGCATCTGTGTAGATCTGAACATAGCTGCAGTACTCATTAATATAGTGTTCCTGTGGCTCAGTGGTAGAACATTGCGTTAGCAGCACAAAAGGTCGTGGGTTCGGTTCCCAGGGAACACACATACTGATAAAAATGTATAGCCTGAATGCACTGTAAGTTGCTTTGGATAAAAGCGTCTGATAAATGTAAATATTTCTGCACATTATATAAATTACACTCCTTACCCTTGTTTTTCTGTTCTAACAATGTAAAATCTACTATAGCATCTAAAAGTAACCAAGGTTTTATTACTGGTAGCGGTACAGTTGGACTAACATTGAACTGATTAACTTTAGGTTCTGTTGCTTTCTGTATCACCGTCCATCCAAAACCTTTAATTTTCCTCCTCTCTTTTTCAACAGGGCTTTAAAGTATCTAGTGTTGGATGCTCTTGACTATGGCCTTGTAAATTAACCCAATAATTCACTGACAACTGTACCCTTCTCATCTCTAATGACATTTCCCCCATTTCAACCTGTAGTGCTGTAATTGGTGTAGTTTTTATAGCTCCTGTACATAATCTCATCACCTGATGCTGTATATTATCTAACTTCCCAAGAGACGTTTCTGCTGCTGATCCATACACCACGCATCCATAATGCAGATGATTTATCATTAAATAACAAATCTGATCCATACCTGGAGCTGATTTCTTGTTTTTTCTAAGAGATCGATTTAATTCTGTCTTTGTAAATGTTATATTTATTTGGTCATTATAGTATTCCTCACTCTGTATTAGCTCTTTATACTGCTCCAACAGCCTTTCCCTTCCTCTTTTTCCCTCTTCACTAATATTGTATTTTAACAAAAAACTTCGCCAGCATTTCTGCTTTCTCTTCATCTTTAACAGCGTTTGTATCTCCATCCCGTAATATTGGATACCCAAATTCTCTTTTTATCCCATTCCTTCTTTTTATCATTCCCCATACTTGACCGATTTCTGTTTCCCTTCCCACTGTGTTACAAAACTTCCTCCAAAATTATTTTTTTTGTATTTTTAATGATTCTCCTTACATTTGCTTGCTTCCTTTTATATTCAATAAAATTCTGAAAACTATGATTCTTTTTTTAAAAATTGAAAAGCTTTATTTCGAGATTGAATTACTTTATCACATTCTTTTGTCCACCATGGTACAATCTTCTTCTTTTTCTTACCTCCCTTCTTTGGAATAGTCTGACTTGCTGCTAACAATATTGCATTACAAATATCATTATTAACCTTATCAACCCCTCCTTTAACTTCTATTTTTTCCATTTCTTGTTCACTAATACTCCTAAATGCCTCCCAATCTGCATTTTCAAAAAACCATTTATCTACTCCTGAATAACATTCTTCTATACTTAAATTGACTTCAACTGCTATAGGATAATGATCACTCCCTATAGTCTTTTCTCTAAACACCTCCCATACGCATATACCCGCCAATGAATTTGAAACAAGTGTAAGATCAATAGCTGCTTCTGTTCCTGTTCTTACATTAATCCTTGTCCCCCTTCCATCATTTAAACATACTAAATCCTTACTCTCCATTAATTCTTCAATCACTATTCCATTCCCATCATTGTACTTGTCCCATAACATGCTATGAGCGTTAAAATCTCCACAACATATAATTTTCCCTTCAAAATGTACAATCTGTTCATCCAATACCTCTGGATTATAAAAATTAATCATTTTAACATTTCCTTTTTTTCCAAAACTTCTATTACTATAAATTCCAACTTCTTTCCTCTCCCTAGAACCTTATATTGTATTCCTTGTTTTACAAATATTATACACCCTCCCCCAATATCTTCCTCTCTATCTCTGCGTACACTATCATATCCTTTAATACTAAAATCTAAAACTGGTTTAAGCCAGGTTTCCTGAATACATATGATTTCTGGTTTCTTTTTAAGCTCTTTTATAAAACCTTTAAACTCTTGACCATTTGCTAACAAGCTTCTTGCATTCCATTGTATAATATTCATGTTGTCTTATCACCTGCACCTCCCGACTTCCCATCAACTTCCAGCCTTTTATTGATATACCCAAAACCTTTTCAGCTCCCTTCACAATTATTTAAATTTTCTCTGTTTTGTGTCTAACTTGGTCAGTGCAATTAATTACATACACAATGAACAAAATCAACCCATCCACTGTCAGTGTTGGGTTACTTTCCACTGCTTGACCAACCTCTTGTCTTGAACTAGCCCAGTCATGTTCATGGGGAAAATGGCTATCAATATCGCGTCCCGGTCCCAGTCCCGGGGGGGTCACAACCTCCTTCTAGTGAGTTCCACCTCAGCCTAAACCTAACCCACAACCTAAGCCTCGTAGAAAACCAGAAAACGCATATTTATAATAAAATAAAAACATATCTAGGCTACTTTATTTTTGTACCATACTAAAATGAGGACATCCCCAAAAGAGGGTTTTGTCAGGTTTAGCTCACTTCTGGATACAAATTTGTCACCAAAAAGTTAATAAGGCACACACACACACACAGACACACGCACGCACACACACGCACGCACACACACACACACACACACACACACACACACACACACACACACACACACACACACACACACACACACACACACACACACACACAGTCTGGTCTGCTATCCTTGTAGGGACTCTCCATAGGCGTAATGGTTTTTAGATTGTACAAACCGCATTTTCTATCGCCCTACAACAACCCTACACCTAAGCCTACCCCTTACAGGAAACTTTGTGCACTTTTACTTTCTCAAAAAAAAAGAGAAAGTTTTTTTTTTACTTTTATTTTTATTTTTTTTATGTGGCCAAGTATGGTGACCCATACTCTGAATTTGTGCTCTGCATTTAACCCATCCAAAGTGCACACACACACCATGAACACACACCCGGAGCAGTGGACAGCCATTTATGCTGCGGCGCCCGGGGAGCAGTTGGTGGTT
>CM049859.1:27091365-27331971 GCA_027422415.1 Schizothorax lantsangensis | reverse complement strand
AATAGTTACTTTAACTAGGTTAGTTTTTGTTAATTAGTAGCTATAGCCTAGTTATCTGGATAGATAGATAGATTTTTAATTATCAATTATTTTAGTGATTTAGATTCTTAGTTAGTTATTAAACTGATGGTTATCATCTGATAGATAATTTTTCAGTTAAACTGTTGCAAGTTGAATTGTCCAATGGATAAGATTCTTAGTATTTAACTTGTTGAAACAGTTAGACTAGTTGAACTGGTAGACTAGTTAGTCATCAATAAATAGATTATGTTAGTTAAACTTAACTAGGCTATTAAGTTATCTGTTGTAGATTCTTAATTAGTTGGTTAAACTGATAGGCTAGTTAGTCATCCGACAGATATATTCTTAGTTAATCTTGCTGACATTTAAATCATCTGATAGATAAATTCTTATTTAGTAGTTTAGTTAAACTAGTAGACTAGTTAGTCAACCAATTAATATATTTTAGCTGTTTAAAAATTACTAGGGTTTATAACCCTATTATTAACTAGTTGTTATCTGACGATAGATAGATCTTTGTTAGTTAGTTGAACTGATTAGGTTAGTCGTCCGATAGATAGATGACTAATTAGTTAAACTGATTGACAAGTTAAATTGTCCGATAGATAGATTCTTAGTAATTTAGTTACTGGTAGACTAGTTAGTCATCCAATAAATATATTATTTGTTAGTTAAACTTAACTAGGCTAGTTAAGTTATCTGTTAGTAGATTCTTTGAAAATTAGTTGGTTAAACTAGTTAGTCATCCAATATATATATTCTGATTTAAATTAGCTGACAAGTTAAATCATCTGACAGATAAATTATTAGTAAGTAGTTAAGTTAACCTGGCATACTGTAGTTGTCCATAGATAGATTCTTAGTTAAACTTCACTAGGCTAGGTAAGTTATCTCATACATAGAATCTTAAACAGTTAAACTGATAGGCTAGTTAGTCGTCCGATAGATAAATTCTTAGTTCAACTGGTTGGCAAGTTAATTCGTCCGATAGATTCTTAGTAAATTAATTAGGCTGTCTGATAGATAGTCATCTGATTGATAGATTCTTTGTTAGTTACTTAATGTGATAGGCTAGTTAGTCATCTGATAGGTAAGTATTTAGAATTAGTTATGTAATCATTTATTTAAACTGGTAGACTAGTTAATTGTCAGATAGATAGATAGACATATTTTGTTGATCCTAGATCAACATTATTGTCCAAAAATATAGACTTAACCCAATCCCTACCCCTAAACCTAACCCTACCCATAATTTATTCCTAAAATCAGTGTGAAATGATAGCTGATTAACAAGGGTGTAGAAGCACCTAACCCTGATCATAAGCCTAAAACAGATATTTCCTGAATAGTTATCCCTCAATTCTGATTGGTTGATTGGAATGACGTTCCAGGAAAACACATACGTTGATCCAGGAACATGTTGTACTTGGTGAAATCACTCACCACCGTGTTAGCTCACACACACTTGAAAACACACACATGGTAAATGTTTTCCATTAACCAGCAGATCAACATGAATTACTGGAGAGAAAACTGAGCAGAGGGATGCAATGGAAACAAACTTAGGAGAGTTGAGTGTCTCTGTGCCGCTGTCTGGTCTTAGTTAGAGCCCCTCACTGACTCCGTAAATCAAGTTGTTGTCCTGATGATTTATTGATTCAATGGTGATGATTTAACCGTTTTTTGTTTCCTGCCTTTATCACTGTGAAGTTGAACGGGCCAAAACAGAGTAGCGTGTATGTGATATACTGACAATGACTGAAGACTCTTTATATATCATTGTCTTTATTTAAAACAGATGAAAACATATCTTTAAATATAATTATTATAACATAAAAATGTTATGCCCTCTTGCCACTTTTTAGTGATATTTGCTAAAGCAAGTATTACTATTACTTTAGATATTTGAACAAAATCCCAACTCTTTTACAAAAAAAAAGTCCCATAGACTTACTGAAGGAGGAACTCAAGACTCGCTGAACACTAGGCCATGATTCTGACCTATTTTCTGTAAATTTAAATGTTCAAGTTCTGATTAATGTCCTCATTTCTTGGCAATAAGGGCTTTTCTGTGACAAGTCCAATATGCTATCAGCGCAACAGAAAGACATTCACAAACGTTCAGTTGTCGCTGTATGTTTCTCTGTATTTGAAGCATACAAATGAAGAGCGGATTTGCTCTGGTTAGATAACAACACGAGGGACCTGCAGAATGACGTTGTTTGCTGCACTAATAGGTGCTGAGAAGTAATGAGCCACTTTATTTTCTGTGGTTTATGGATGTAAAACAAGATGGCCGGAATATTAATAACAGTAGTAACCCATATGAGGTATTCCAGCATATTTTACTGAGTACCTTCAGCTCCCCCAGTGTGTGTGTGAGAGAGCGAAACAGACAAAGAGAGCGTGTGCCAGCTGGCAGAGACTGTGTGATGATATTGTTTCAACAGTATGATGTTTTTTGGCTGGACGCACACGCCATAAGTTAGTGTAATTATCAGCGCGCACATGCATTCTTCGAGAGGGAGCGAATGTGTGTCTGGTCTCTTGATGAAGTCCTTGTGTTCAGATGTCTTCAGATTTTATTGGCGAGCCAAACCGCTGTTTGTGATGGTGAAGATGATTCGGTTGTTTAGGATTGTGTAGCATAAATGTGAGATTTTTGTGTGCATCCAGACAAAGACAGATGCAACATAGTTCTGTGCCATGCTTAGTCCCCCCAAGAGCCTCTTAAACATTGACCTACATGCACAACCCCAAATATCCCAACATATCCCACACATCTAAATCCTACAGGACAGCGCCCCTAGTGTTTGAGGATATACTTCTGGATTTAAAGTGTGTGCTTTCTGCTATACTGCTCATATTTTTGCCTAGCTCATGAATATTATTTAGATTATGCTCAAATATTTTAATATGATAGTTTATTGTTTTAATACATAGTTATGTAAGTAATATAACGATTCAGTGTTTTCTATAGTAGTTTTTATTTCCAACTCTTTACATGTTGCATGTATTTATACAGTAACACTCAATGTTATTTTAGTGTTATTTATATACTATAGTATTTATATATTTTTTAATTAGTTGTAATAATTTTATGTGCTTTATTTTTTAAATAATTATTTATATTTATTTCAGTTTTAGTTTGTCATTTTAGCACTTCAGCTTAAACTTATTTCAGTTAGTTGCCAAGGTAACATTTCTAATTTTTGTTTTTCATCTAATATTAATATTTTACGATATTTCAGCTTCATTTGTAATAGTTTTGGTTTCAGTTTAAGTAACAATAACAACAATGGAACTATTTCAACTTGAAATAAAATATGCTGACTAATTTAAACAATTGCCATAAAAAGTTATATTACACAGAAATTATATTCTTGTTGAGCAATAATTTAATACAATTTCAAGAAAATGCACTCAACCAGACCAATTAAGTGTGACCAAAAGTAATATAAGCTGTCACGTGTTCTTCTTCATAATTCTTATTATTCAATCAAACTGCCAAAGTTCACAAAATGCAAAGTTGTATTACAAAACTGTAACTGTATTGTTATAGTTTTGCATACTGCTTCATTAAATATTTTTGAAAAGTAATACTAAATTAGCAGGATACTAGTGCACGGTATAATTTTTTTTAATTTATTTTTTTCAAAGTACTATTTCTGTCTTTATGTTTAATTTAATGTTACTTGCCAATTCTTTGTAATTAATTATGAAATTTGGAAGAAATTGTTTCTACACCAGTTTTTTCAGTGTATTCCATTCTGGACATAACTGAGGAGATCAGTATATGAAACATCTCAGCTCAGGGTTTTTGTGTGTTCTTTTATGTATTGATTTGCACCTCTGTTTTAGGGTCCTAGAGGTCCGGACGGTATGCCAGGAGAACTCGGCGCTGAAGGCAAAAAGGTGAAGGCCGCTGTCCTCCAGAGCTCACCTGGTGACCAAAGATAAATGCTGTGCACGTTTGAATATAACTGTAACTTATGTCTCCTCACAGGGTCTTGATGGTCCTCCTGGAAAAATCGGTTTCCCAGGACAAGCGGTAAAACCCCTGTTTTCACATTCTCTTTCTGATTGTGTTTCTACTGTAACTGCTGTCATGTCTCTCATATCTTTTCTATAACAGTCTCTATGTCTGTCCAATCTCTTTGCAGGGCAAGATCGGGGAGCCTGGGGAGGCGGGGCCAAAGGGATTTCCGGTTAGTTTCTCTATAGAAATTTATATACTGTATTTTTGTCTATTATACTGTAAAATGTCATATATTTATGTAATAATAATACATGTTATACAAATATATAATAATAACAATAATACAAAATATATATTTAAAAAAACTGAACAATAAAAAATAAAAATAATTTTCAATTTATACAAATATTTAAATGTAATAATATTCTCTTTTTTAAATGTTAATTTATTATTATTGGATTTATTATTATATTGATCATTGATTATATTAATCATTTACTTAATTCATTCTACAATATATTTTGACTCTATAATTTGTTTCTGTAGGGCATTCAAGGGCCATCCGGGGCTACAGGAGACAAAGGAATCGCAGGGGAGCCAGTGAGTGATGCTCTATTTCTGTTCTACACACAGAAACACATTTTCCAGTGTCTTTTTATGTAAACTGAGAGCTGTAAATCTACTTTGCATCCTCTGGGTATTGAGCAACTCCAGAAGATGAGTTTTGAGCGCTGTGTATTTTTGTCTCATTCAGCCCTGAAATATATAGAATAATCGACTTCTAATGAGAATTAAGTTCATGAGTCTTTCTTGGCATTCAGTTGTCTTTTGTAGTTTGTTAAATGTTTGTGATTATGTAGCTGTAAAATGTAAATAAGGTTTGCAGTAGTTCTGCCAGGCGGTGAGACTGTACACACACATCTGCTTCACAGTTTGACAGTTTGGCTTCAGCTAATGGGAGATTGTGTGTGTGTGTCTGTTTGTGTTGTGTTGTGTTTGGATGTATGTATTACTGATAAATGATTTGTTTGTTTTGGGACAAGGGACCTCCAGGGCATCCAGGAACACTCGGGCCTCCTGGAAATCCAGGGCCAAAGGTAATACACTCCACACGTACACAAACACACATCCGTTTCTGCAGCTTCTGTCTGTTTTGGTTCCTTTGATTATAAACGATACTGAGATTAAAATGAATGCCCTGTTTAATCCTGTTTGTGCACTCAGTCATTCTTTAATTGATTAATGAACATAATTTTAGGTCATTAATCCATCTGTTTGGCACCAAAAAAGACATGGAAATAGAAAAATGTATTCTCTCTCTTTCTCTCAGAGCCCTGCGGGAAAAGTTGGCGATCCCGGACTTCCAGGAGAACCTGGAGAAAAGGTGGGATAAATTGTAGGCTCTTTGCACTTTGGAGTCTTGTTACCTTAAATGCATAAGAGTCATGAATCCAATCTCCAAAAGAACAGCGTTTATATGAAATAGAAATCTTTTGTAACATTATAAATGTCATTACTCACACTTTTTAATGCATTTAATTTTACGTTTAATGCATCCTTTCTGAATAAAAGTATTAATTTCCTAAACTTTTGAATGGTAGCGTATCAGGGTTTTCACAAACATATGAAGCAGTCAAAACTGTTTTTAACATTGATAATAATAATAACTGTTTCTTGAGCAGCAAATCAGCATATTAGAATAATTTCTGAAGGATCATGGAACACTGAAGACTGGAGTAATGATGCTGAAAATTCAGCTTTACATCACATGAATAAATTACATTTTACAATATATTCACATAGAAAACACTCATTTGAAATTGTAATAATATTTCACAGTATTACTGTTTTTGATCAAAAGCCTTGACGAGCAGAAGAGACTTCTTTCAACAACAACAAAAAAAAATATTCCAAATTTTCGACTAGTAGTGCATATATTATTTATACATGCTTATTTGGGCAACCTTGTAGTTGTTTTTTATTTTGTTAATTGTCTATTTTATGTTTATTGAACTAAATAGAAAATAACAAATAAAGGTTTTTAAATGCCTTCAAACGTCCTGAATTTTAGCAGCAGGTTTGAAAAAGTTCCATACAACACTATAAAATAAATAGAAAATAACAGCCCGTATAACATTTAGTTTGACTTCTGGAGATCGCTAATCAACAATTTCCTCCTTTTCCTGCCCATTTGTTGGGGAAAAAGGCTACTTTTTAAGAGCTCTAGGCCCTATTTTGTACCCTATTCATGAAAAGAGCCTGAAATTAGTGTTAACCATTTCCCATAATTTTCTTGCTTGAGGTGCTATTATGCTGCGCTAAATAACTGTTGCTAAATCTGCTTTTCATTGGCAGTTCAAGGCCCCAGTGAGCTTCTGTAATGAGTAGCACAGCGCTTGTGTCGCAATCACAGTCTGAAGAGGAACCATATGACTATATTTGTATTGTTAAAGTTAGATAATGTCAGCCTGAGCTTGGCAGACGCAGATGTGCTGTCACACGTCATTGGTCATAATTGCTGTTTGGCTGACTGGACTTGTGTAATTAAATCAAAAGAATGTGAACTTGCTAGAAAGAGTAAAACCGCCTGTGTGTTTGGACTCTTATTTTGTCTTTTCATTGTTTTTGCAGGGTCACTCGGGCTTGCGGGGAACACTGGGGCAGCAGGACTAATCGGAACAAGGGTGTGTGTTCAATACGTCTGTGAAACGTGGATTTGATGTATATGAATGCACAAAAACAACATTTAGTTTTTTTGCTACAGGGAGAACCGGGTTTAGAAGGAGAGGCTGGTCCGGCTGGCCCTGATGGTGCCAAGGTAATAAAATGTTCACAAGTATTCAGAAATACATTATTTAAACCACAAAAATGTAGAACAAAAATGTGTTGTTTGAACAGGGTGAAAAGGGCGACATGGGCGGAGAGGGCGAGCAGGGTGTCAGAGGTGACCCGGGAATCAAGGGGAAAGAAGGGCCACCGGGCGACCCTGGGCTTACTGGCGTCAGAGTGAGTGATGCAGATATGAACAAACAATATCACACTCATACTTTACTTTATACATCAAAACACTTACTGCATGCAGGGCTTTCAGCTAGTAAATAAAACAGCAGTACTAATTAGGGGGAGATTGGGGTTGTCCCATAATAAAGGCATTGCCCAGAAAAACTAAAAGATTAGGCAATCTTAAAATGTACATATGCATAAAGATTTAATATTTAAGAAAAATCTGGTAGGTAACCTTTGTAACAGTGCGCTTCATGCGCTTTGGATTGTGATCAGTAAAAATTTTTTTTTTTTTTTCTTTTGCATATTACAAATGTCATCTATCACAGAAATCAATGACGTTTTGTAGAAAAATTCAAAACATGAGACAAATCAATTATGCCTAAAAATGACCTACAGAACTTTGACCTTTCTGAAAAGTTATTATATGGGGGAAAAAACTGTTATTTTAGTATTATTTATAATAGCATTGATTAATATAGCATTTTGAATTTGCTTTTATGATATTATTTACATTTTAATTTATAATTTTATAATTTATCATTATAATTTTTCAATTTTAGCCTGTTTTTTTAATATTTATATTTTATTTTTGAATTTTGATGTTATCTTAAGTTTAAGTAATTGTTATATAATTTTGTATGAAATTTTATATAATTTTGTATTTAGTAATACATTTTTTTTAGTTTCCAAGACAAGATTTTTAATTTTCCAGTTTTCTAAGTTTAATTATATATTATATTATATTTATAATATTTTACTTGAGCTTTATTTCAGGTAACATAAACTTTTTAATAGTTTTAGTTATTTTAATAATAATAGATTTTTTTTTTTTTGCGAAATGATGGTGGGGGTTGTTTTCGTTGCTTTCCCTCATTTTTGCATGCGTGTTTTAGGGTCCTGAAGGAAAACCTGGTAAACATGGTGAGAGAGGGAAGCCAGGGTTTAAGGTAAGACATTCCAGTTCAAGCTAACATTTGTTTGGTTGAAGTTATTTAATTATCTTTAATCTATTAAGCACAGTATTGACTGTACTTTCACGTTGCCTGCAGGGTGCCAAAGGTAACATCGGCCACCTGGGAGAGACTGGAGCCATGGGAAAGATCGGACCAATCGGAACCACCGGACCAAAGGGCTCTCGAGGAACCATCGGATATGTGGTAAACAGATACATCAGTTCTTATTCAGTTTAATTGAACTAACTCTGCTTTTAACCTGCACAAGAAACATGTCTGCCTCACCTTCTCTCTCATCTTTCGCATCTTTATGTCACTGTTGTTTCCATGCAGTTTGCTACAAATTACAATGAAGTTGACAGTGACTTTGACTTTCTTGCTCTGTCTCAGGGCGCTCCTGGGCGTATGGGGATGCAGGGTGATCCGGGCATATCAGGATATGAGGTGAGCGCAAAAACAAGTGCAAACACATCACGTGATCATATTAGCACATTAACAATTATTCATTCTCACATCAGTGCGCTGATTTATCAACTCAAGTCTGCTAGTGCTTAAAAGCTCTTTCTTTCTCTACAGGGTCACAAGGGACCTCAAGGTCCAATAGGACCCCCGGGACCAAAGGGTGAAAAGGTAAAGTGTATTTATGACTCATTTTGTTCATAAATTTTCATGTGACCTGCACAATAATGTCTATGCTAGAAGTGGATCTGAATACACAAATATTAGCTTTAAAATACAGTGATATTACCTCAAAGTGCCTTTAAATACCATGTAAAATTAATATTATAATGAAGCATCATCATAATATCATATTACATATTAACATATATCATTAGGCACACTAATATGAACTGCTTTGAATCAGTTTTATATAATCATCTGATATATTGCATTATGTAATGTTTTAGGGTGAACAGGGGGATGATGGGAAGGTGGAGGGCCCTACTGGTCCTCCAGGACTCCGAGTGAGTCTCTCTTATTATCATGTTTATATCTGTCTGTGATTTCCTCTAATTTCATTAGCGATATTCGCAGCTTCATGCATGTGTTTGTGTATTTTCAGGGTCCAATTGGAAAGCGAGGAGACAGGGGCGGACCAGGAGATCCAGGATACGTGGTGAGATAAGAAAGCCTACTATTGTCTAACTGCATATGAAGCACATTAGCTCATTTGTTTGCGAGCTGTTGGCGCACACCAACATGTGACCGTTTCCTATAACAGATTAACAACTGCCAACTGAGACATTTAAAGGCTGTTTTATATGGTAATTGGCTAAACATAAAAAATATGTTATAGATCACATGAGATGAAAATCATTTCAAGACGGTTTTGATTTAGGTTCATTTTAGACTAAAATATCCACCAGCAAAAATATGGTTTGAGTGGAGATGTGTTTTAATAGATAAATTATAGAACTTTGGATAGAGACTATATACAATCTTATTAGCAATGGAATTATCAGGAAAGCATCACTATTAATATAAATATTGCTCATACTTTAGGAGTTTATACAGATGGAATGGTGAGATTTGCATGATCAAACTTATTTAATAAATATGAATATTTTTATAAAATAAAATAAATATGAATAAATACATTATTATAAATTCATACATTTTCTTAAGTAACATTTCATATATAGTATGCTTTTTATTATGCATAATTGTTTGATGTAATTATTTTTGCAGTTCTTGAATAATTTAGTTTGTATGCTATTATAGTTTTGATTTTTTTGAACCAATTTTTTAGATTTTCCATTTTCAACTTAATTTTAGTTAAAGTTTTAGTCATTTTGTTGGGTTTTCTGTCATATACACACACACACACACACACACGCACACACATATATATATATATATATATATATATATATATATATATTTAGTCATTTAGCAAATGCTTTTATCCAAAGCGACTTACAAATGAGGACAACAGAAGCAATCAATTGTAGTATTAAAACAACTAAAATCAGATCCAAAACTAAAAGCTAAAACTGTATTAAAAACTACATATACACATTTTAAAAATAAAGAAATTACATAAACATGACAAATGCATACAACAAAATTTCTAAACTTGACATGTAAATGAAAAACAAAAAATAAAGCTAAAAACAATTCAAAATATTAAAGAACAAAAGGTATAAGAGTATAATAATAATCTTAAC
This sequence comes from Schizothorax lantsangensis, assembly GCA_027422415.1. Lineage (NCBI taxonomy): Eukaryota > Metazoa > Chordata > Actinopteri > Cypriniformes > Cyprinidae > Schizothorax > Schizothorax lantsangensis. Next base: position 27,321,844 of record CM049859.1, on the reverse strand, counting down.
ATAACACTAAGCCAAACACCAAAAAAAACAACTACATATGTGTATGTACAACCACAAACACACACACATACATATATATATATATACATACACATTTATAAATTCAATATATATATATGATTTCATTTCCATTTAGTTTGTTGAAGTATTAAAATAACTCAAATTAAATAAAAATAAAACTTAATGAAAGACCTATACAGACATAATAAATTCAGACATAATTTAACTAAAATTAAAATAGCTAACAAATGCAAATCAAACGACAGTAGTTTATCAGTAATCCTAAAAAACAACACTGCCAAACACACATGCTAAAAAACAACAACTTACTTACACATAGTAAGAAATGGTTATAAAAATTGAATCAGAAGTGAAACAAGTAGTAGGAAAGAGGAGAAATAAAAAGTGATACTTATATCATATATATATATATATATATATATATATATACATACACGCACTCAAATGACTTAATAATAATATATAGTATATATATTAATAATATTGTAATATTTTTAGTTAACTATAATAACCCTGTTTTGTGTGTGCAGGGTCAGCAAGGTGTTGATGGTTTTCGAGGCAAACCTGGTGCTCCTGGACTACCTGTGCGTATAATATGATAGCAGATCATAATTACAGACATGCCTGCGCTCAAATATGTACTGGAACACATTTTTGGTTATTATTTAATGCATTTTTAGGGTGATCCTGGTCCACGTGGAATACAAGGCCCTAAAGGATCCAAAGGAGAACAGGTAATGCTATGATTGCAGCTCGTATGTGTGTTAGCATGTGTGCGTATCTTTTGCTGGATTTCAGATTTCATTACTTATGTTTTGGAATGGCAGACATAAACAACATGGTAGAAATCAGAGTCTTGTCACATACTTCAGCAATAGGGGTTCATGCTGTATACAATTACTTCTGTGCCTTTGCTTGTTTTTCTCACATGCTTTGTTATTCTCTATCACTTTCTCTCTGCCTCAAAGGGTCAGAAGGGTAAACAGGGTCAGCAGGGAGAGCGTGGCAGCAGAGGCTCACTGGTAAGAAGACACAGCTCTTTTGTTTTATTGGGGTGAATCTCACAAAGAAATACAGGTCTAATTTCAACTCAGATTTAAAGAAATTATCACTGCCAAAGTCATGGGTTTAGTTCCCAAGCAGCAAACAGACACAGTTAAAATGACTTCAAAGAACAGTAAGTTACCCCCCCCCCCCCAAATGTCATTAGTGTAATACAAAAATAAATATCTTGTCATCATTAATAATTTTGTTTTATTAAAATCAGCACTAAAAGGGTTTACTTCCTTAATAACTTACTAAATGCCCCATTTTCTCTGTATTTTCTCTTATCAGGGTGTTGTTGGGTTGCCCGGCCCGAGAGGCACAGTGGGTCGAGAAGGACAGGAGGGCGTTCCTGGCACGGATGGGATCCCAGGGAAAGATGGAAGCAGAGGAATACCTGTAAGAATTCATGATCGGATCTCTGATTTCTGATCTGATCTGTTGTTTCAGGTCTATTACTTACATCTTTCTCTTTCTTTTAGGGTGATCAGGGAGATGATGGCGAGTTTGGTTGGCCTGGTAAAACCGGAGCACCTGGCAAAGTTGGCGTTATCGGTTTACCAGGCCCACAGGGATCATTTGGTCCAAAGGTCAGAGAACAAAAGTTTACCACGATTATCACTTATTTATTTGTTTGTTTTGTTTATTCACATCCTAGGAAAAATACAACAAGAATTTAATGAAAGAATAAAAGTTTAACACAGTTATCACATGATTTATTGATTGATTGATTGATTGATTATTAACATCCTAGACAAACTGCAAATAAATAAATAAATGACCACAATTGTAATATATTTACTTATTTGTTTATCATAAAGAAAAATATTTATTTATTTATTAAGATACTAAAAATATTGTATATTGTATTACATATATTATAATTTCTCTCGACTGGATCATTTTGATGTATGTATTTGTTATGTTTATGTATGAATAGGGTGAGAGGGGTCTTCCTGGTCATCCTGGCCCTTCAGGAAAGAGAGGTTTTAAGGGAGGAATGGGTCTTCCTGGATCTCAGGGAAACCGGGGTCCTAAGGGCCAACCTGTGAGTACTACACCCAGACAAATATACACCGAAACGTGCCATAAATACTGTTATTCTTCACTGTGAACTCCCCAACCGACTGTATCCTGCTTACAAAAAACCCAGAGTTCATCTTGGAACAAAATATTAATAATAATCTTTGATTTAGGGTGACATCGGGGAACCTGGCTTTCCAGGGATGCTGGGAATGTTTGGACCGAAGGTGAGTTTTATCACCCATTGCCAGGTATCCCGTTTAAACCATTATTCATGGCTAAAAACAGAAATGTGATCGTCCGTGTGTGTCTGCCCAAGAGAAACAAACAGAGATGAGATTTATCCGTTCTGAAAGAGGTCCTTCCTTTGGGAAGCTTGTTTTTATCCACACGCTCAAAGAGCATCATAATTCACGCTCACACTGAGGTGTATTTTTGTCAAGGAGCAGGATTTTCTCTGAAAGCCACAGCCGTGAGCTCATAAAACAGGACAAGCACTTGTGGTTGCGGCGTACTAATTCATTCAGACTCATTCATGCCTCTGGTTTAACTTGATGAACTAGAGTTATGGAAAAATGGTGACCACCAGTGGTAGCCACACAAACACTGTGGTCCTGACAGTGATAAATACACACATGTTTAATAGTGTCTGTGGCCACTGAATGTTCCACTCCATAAACCCTCTAGTGCTGCTAATAACACACACACACACACACACACCAGCATTAATGTTGGGTTAGGCAGAGCTGTGTGTTTGTTTATGTGGGCTTGATGTTTGGCTTGTTTATGCAGGGGCCTCCCGGAGACTTTGGGCTGAAGGGCATTCAGGGGCCTAAAGGGCCACAGGGTAGCATGGTGAGCACATACAAATCTATCTATCTATCCATCTATCCGTCTATCTATCTATCTAATCTACAGTATCTATCCATAAATAAATCTAAAAATATCTGCATAAATGTCTACAAATAACTAGTCTATCAATTTAACTGACTCAAGAGATCACATGGCAGGTTTGATAGTGTTTTTATTGTAATATTTCCATGTGATTTTCAGGGTAGAGGGGGTTTGGCTGGACCTGTCGGTGTGATCGGCCCTATCGGTAGTCCAGTGAGTATACGTCACTTGACACACTATAGTGAACAGTGAGTGTGTTGATATCTGCTGTCTGACCCTCAGCTGACCTCTGCTCTCACACTGCCGTCTCTGTGTAGGGTCCGAGAGGAGACACTGGCAGCAAAGGAGAGTTGGTGAGGCATGGATTTATTCTTTCTCTTCAGATCTTGATATCACAGTATATCTTACAGGTTTCTCATAAACACATTCTTTTTTTCACACAGGGTGTTCAGGGACCTCGAGTGAGTCTTTACAATGACACACACAGCATTTTCCCATCATCCACCGCTTGTGTTTATTTTAAGGCCGCTTGTCTGTTTCTAACTTGTTTATTTGTGTGTTTTCCAGGGTGCTCCTGGACCACGTGGACTTCCGGTAAAACACACTTCTTTCTTTTAATAGACTCTCTCAGAAACACACACATTTACTTTAGCTTTTAGATGTCCACCGATTTGTGTCTAAGCATGACAGCAGTCTAACCCAGAAATGGTTCCATTTTTAAAATGATAATAAACCATTTTAAAACGTATATTTTTTTAAATTGTCCCGAATGTCCCCAACAAAACGTTTTGTCAGATTCTACTCAGTTGTAGGGAAAATTTTGTCCCCAAACTGAAGTAACCCCATACACACATACAGTGCCTTGCGAAAGTATTCATACCCCATCATTTTTTTTCACGTTTTATGTTGCTGCCTTATGTTAAACCGCTTTAAATTACTTTTTTTTTCCCACATCAATCTACACTCCATACACCATATCGACAAAGCAAAAAAAAGATTTGTCACAACTTTGTTAATGTATTAAAAATAAAAAACTGAAATAAGTACATTGCATAACTATTCATACCCTTAACTAAATATTTAGCTGAAGCACCTTTACAGTCTCAAGTCTTTTTTTGTTTGATGTGAAAAGCTTTTCTCATCAGAATTTGGCAATTATCTGCCATTCTTCTCCTCATCTCTTCACGTCTCAAGCTCTGTCAGGTTGGATGGGGCAGATGCACATTTTCAGGTTTCTCCAGAAATATTTGGTTGCATTCAAGCCCAGACTGTGGCTGAGCCACTCAAGGACATTCACACAGTTGTCTATAAGCCACTCTTGCTGTGTGCTGAGGGTCATTGTCCTGTTGGAAAGTGAACCTTCTGCCCAGTCTGAGGTTCTGAATGCTCTGGACTGGGTTTTCATTAAGGCTATCTCTATATTTTGGTGCATTGAGCTTTTCTTCTACTCTGACGAGTCCCTCAGTCCCTGCTGCTGAAAAACAGCTCCACAGCATGAGGCTGCTACCAGCACACTTTACTTTTGGGATGCTACTCTGCAGGTGATGAGCAGAGCTGGTTTCCTTCAGACATGATGCTTAGAATTGAGGTTCATCAGACCAGAGAATCTTGTTTCTCAGAGTCTGAGGGTTCTTTAGGTGCTTTTCTGCAAATTCCAAGTGTGTTTTCATGTGTCTTCACTGAGGAGAAGTTTGAGTTTGGTCACACCGCCATAAAGCACAGATTAGTGGAGTGTTGCAGTGATGTTTGTCCTTCTGTAAGTTTCTCCAATCTGCATATATGATCATTGAGCTCAACTAGAGTGACCATCAGGTTCTTGGTCACCACACTAACCAAAGCCCTTCTCCATCAATTGGTCAGTTTGGCCAGGAGGCCAGCTCTAGGAAGAATCCTGGTTGTTTCAAACGTCTTCTATTAAGGGTAACAGAGATTACATGCTTCTGTGCACCTTCAGTGAAGCAGAATTTTTGTCTGAACTCTTCCTCAGATGTGTGGCTTGACACAAACCTGTTTCTGAGCTCTACTGGCAGTTATTTTGACCTCAGGGCTTGGTTTTTGCTCTGATATGCATTATCAGCTATTAGAACTTTTATTAAGACGTGTACCTTTCCAAATCATACCCATTCAATTGTATTTGCCACAGGATAACTTCACTCAAAGTGTAGTAACATCTACATGCAATATGAATGCTCCAGAGCTAAATTTCAATTGTCCCAGATAAGGGTATGAATATTTATGCAATGAAATCATTTAAGTTTTTTATTTTTAATAAATTTGCAAAGAAAACAAACCTGTTTTTTGCTTTACCATTATGGTGTATGGAGTGTAGATTGATGTGGAAAAAAAGTAATTTAAAGCAGTTTAACATAAGGCAGCAACATAACAAAACATGAAAAAAATAAGGGGTATGAATACTTTCGCAAGGCACTGTACACACCTATCTCTACTATGTTTAAATAATCTCAGTATTATTCATTATGGCTGTGATTAATTGTTTTATTATTCGGTTCTCTACAGGGTCCACCAGGAATCCCACTGGCTTTCGTAAGAATTTTCAATAACCTTATTTATTTATTTTAAATTATATATTTATTGGTTTATTTTTTTATTGATTAACTTTTTTCATTCATTTATTCACACATTCAGTGTTATATTCTGTGTATCTGTGTTATTAAGTGTGCTCATGTGCATGTATGTTGTAGAAACAAGATTTTGGTCTTGGATTGGCACAGCCAGTTTTTATGGAGACACATACACAGAAAATAGAGGTGAGATCATTCAGACACATACACACAAAGGACACAGCCTGGTTATTTAAAATAATTCACTATGATTTTTTTGTTTGTTTTATTGGCCATTTACCCACCTAACAAAAATATGTTCTAAGAACGTTTTGCTTATTACGTTATGAAAATGTTATTGAATGTTACTGAATGTTCTCTTAAGATCCGTTTTTTAAATGTTTTAAAAACGTCTCTTTTCGGGGGCAGTTATGTAAACACTAAGGGAACATTCCATTTAAAAAAAAAATCAAACATGATGTGATTGTTACTTTTGAATGTTCTCTGAACATTCTGAAACAAGTAGTTACATTTAATAAAATATATTAGATGAATATCCAACTGAAACATTTCAGAAGTGAAACATTCTAATGAAAAATGTAAAAATAACATTTTTGTGCTAATGTTTTGAGAACACTAGTAAAGACTAGAAACATCTGAACGAACATTCTGTTAACATTACTAGAAGAATGTGAATTGTTCGTAACTTTGAAGGAACCTTGGCAGAATGTTAAAGCAAAGTTGTGTTGTTAGCTGTCTTTTAAAGGCTGTCTCGATGCTCTCTCAGGGTCGGGGTCTGATGGACATGCCCATGTTAGATCAGGCTCCAGAGATCCGTCGGACTCTCCATTACCTGAGCTCTCTGGTCCACAGCCTGAAGAACCCGCTGGGCACACGAGATCACCCCGCTCGACTCTGCAAGGACCTGCACGACTGCCGGGACACGCTCTACGATGGTGCGTGTGTGTTGGGCCTGAAAAGAGTTTCATTGTAGAGCTAAATAGCACCTATAGCATCTGTAGATGTAGATCATTTTCATATTTCTGTCTTTTTAAATTGCATGTTATGTCTTGCTAATATATTTGTGTTCTGTTATTTTCAGGCACTTATTGGATCGACCCAAACCTGGGCTGCTCCTCAGACTCTATAGAAGTGACGTGCAATTTCACCGGTGGCGGACGCACCTGCCTCAGACCCATCACCACAGTCAAGGTCTGCAACATTCAGATGTTGCATCATTATTTTTTTATTTGATAAATGCATGTCCTTGTATCTTGAGAGGATGTGTTTACAATAGAAGTTCATAATCATACTGCGTTTCATTGGCTGGTTGCAGCTGGAGTTCAGTGTCAGACGCGTCCAGATGAACTTCCTGCATCTGCTGAGCGCCGGAGCGGAGCAACGAATCACTATCCACTGCTTGAACGTGACAATCTGGAGCCACGCCCCCTCCGAGCCTCCGTCCCAGAATGCAGTTCGGTTCCAGGCGTGGACCGGAGAGACGCTGGAGCCAGATGTGTTAGCAGACACCTGCTGGGTGAGCGTTCCCTTCAAAAAGCTAGCAACCACCTGGCAACCATCCAAAACACCTTAGCAACCTTCACTTAAAAATAGCCACAACAATCTTTGCATTATGTGCAAAGAAAATTAAAAACATAACTGTTTCTGTCAAGGCGCATGTTAAACAGAGTCTGATTAGCATTTGAGAGTTTTATTATTGATTTATGATTGATTGATAGTCATGTTTTTTGGTTTTAGCACAAAAAAGTATAACTAAAGAATAAATACAGACTATAAATACAGAAAGAATAAGAAATCATAATAATCAGGGTTGTTATGAATAATCTGATCGTTTGATCTGCATCCAGCAACATCAAAATATTTTTTGCCTGATTATCCAAATATAAATAAATTATATATTTAAATATATGATCAATTTAATTTAAATAGATGTAAATTAATAAAGTAAGTTTTAATTTATTCATTAGTTCAGTAATCAGTAGTTGTTATATTGATTAGTTTTAATTTATTTTTTAATATTTCTGTTTAGCTTTGATTTATTATTATTTCAGTTTTAGATTTAGTCATTTGAATACTTCAACCTAGCATTCATTTCTGTTTGTTGCAAAGGCAACATTTTTTTTATCTAATATTTATGTTATTTTATTTCAGGTTTATTTACATTAACGCAAACCATTTTTTTATCGTTTTAATTGTAGTTAACAATAACACATGAATTTAGTCACAAATTAATTTCCTATAGACACTTTTGTATGCATGTCGTCACTGATTGTGTGTTTTGTATTTTATAGCAACTGAACGGTCGCTGGCAACACGCTGACTTCCTGTTCCGGGTGTCGGACCCTGCCTTACTTCCTGTCGTACGCATAGGCAACTTACCAAAGACAACGGCCTCATCACGCTTTCACCTAGAAGTCGGACCTGTGTGCTTCCTGTAGTGTGTGTGAGATTGTGAGTGTGTGTGCTTGTCAAACACACAGGCCCCGCCCACGCCCCGCCCCCTTCGACATTCAGCCACTGATTGGACTGCAGAAACAGAAAGAGGTGGTGTGGGCGGGGCTTTGGGGGATTTAGCACTAGAGTCTCCTACAGTCTAAAGGAAATCCCGCCCCTACCAGCCATGGATGTCCAATCAGATTTGACTCCTCTAGAAAACAAGCCAATCATCTCGCAGGGAAGAACATTCAGGACATCCGGGCCGGAGAAACTGCCAAGCCCTCTGTCTCTGTCTTTCTCTCTTCTTCTCTGTCTGTCTCGGCCTATTTCTATGGTGCTTGCTCTCTTTCAAATGAATAATAATAATAATAAGTTATTATAATACTTGTGCTTTTATAATAAGAATCAGCAGTTTATTGAAGAGATAAATTAAGATCATTGGGAGGTATTATATGTACATATACACTTATTGTTTATCTGATCTTTTATATGGTAATTTTGTCACATGTAAAAAAAATGCTAAAGTGCAATAGGAAAACGAAGAAAAAATAATTGATTATTGATTATATATTAAGTGTGTGTCTCATTAAGGAAGGTTTTTCAGGGGTGTTGTCATTCAAACGTGTCATTTTAACACTCCATCAGACAGGGAAGTGTGTGTGTGTGTGTGTTTGTGTAAATGAGGTTTGGAAGTGACTGTGTGTGTGTGTGTGTATGTGATGGATCAGTAAACAAATGAAGGTGCATGTTTCTATCAAACGTACAGACACACCTGTGTGTATCAACATACATGACCCTTGTTTTTAAAACAGCCTGTCACTTTAAGGGGGCGTGTCTCAATCAAATGGGTGTGTCTTGTTCAAAGGGTTTATAAGAGTGAATCCCTCATGAAAACACATCTGGGTCATATTTCACCTAAAAAGAGAAGGAAAGCACAAATTTGCATGGTGACATTTTTGTGACACATATTCACCCCCATATGCATTTTCACATGTTTATAGTTACTTATATAATTTGGATTATTTGCTATGAAGATTATTACTGTAATACAGAAATTTTGAATTGCTGAAATATTACAGTATAACAGTATTTCAGGCAAAAAAAGTGTTTAATTGTCATGAAAATGTCACAATGCAAAAAGTGGACCTAAAAGGCTTTCTTTTGACTATGCAAAATGTACTTTTTATTTCGTTTTTTCCTTTTATTTTTGTAATATTTTTATTTTTATTGATGCTGTTCAACAAGAGAGAAAAAATAACGTTTTGACAAAGACATTACTTATTGAAGCTTGTTTCCGATAAAAAAGGCGACTTTATCTCACAAAACAAGTCAGAGAAAAAAGATCAGAATTGGAAGGATATTAACTTGAAATTCTGAGTAAAAAGTCCAAAATTTGAGAGAGCCAGAATTTTGAGTTTATATCTCGCAAAAAAATTTTTGTCACAGAATAAAAGTTTAAAAAAGGTTTAGTAACTGCAACTTTTTATCTCAAAATTCTGACACTTTTCTTGCAAGCCTGGGGGGGGGGGATCTGAATTACAAGAAAAAGTCACAATTAGCTTTTTCAAAAAAATGTATCCATAATTTTTTTCACTCTCAAGCACAAACTATCACAGTAGTTATGTATTTCTTTTGATTTTGGGTCGTGTTCTTGACAGGTTTTTGTGAGATTCACCCATTAAAGGTTTATCTCGTAACAATGGTGCTCATTTGAAGCTGTTGTTTAGTGCCCGTGTGTTTCTGAATTCTGATGTTAGTGTGAATTGTGTGTACTTTAAAGGTGCTCTCAGAAATACAAGCCAAACTCCATGTTTAATCCAGACGCGTCGTTCAGTCTGAGCAGACCTGCATGTTGAATAAGCTTGTGTGCTTTCCTCTGTGGTACAGAAGTGTTGTACTTTCACCTCACTAGCACAATCGAATGCCTTTTGTAAGAGAAAACATTTCTGTAGCTGGAATTGTCATCAGAGAGTGCATCATCATAATGATCCTAATCTGGATTCAAACGATATACGGCAGTGATGTTCTGTTCAAAGCTTTTAGTTTCTTTATTCTTCATGACCGTGTGTATAATTCTGCAGGCTTTGATGTATACAGTGAGTCCCTTTTGCTAATTTAATGTTATTTAAATTTTACAAACGCGCTTTTAACCAAATTCTCTGTTGTGACAGAGTTTCTCTCCAGGTAACTTAATTATCCGTATGCCAACTGCTCTTGCGGTTGATAGATTTATTTTATGTGTAAATTTGGGGTTCCAGAGAACAATATATTGCTTTTTTCAATCTGTTTTTATTTTTCTATCCTGTTTATTTTTGTCTATAATATTAATAATAATAATAATCTAAAGTCGTACTGTACCAGGACTGTGTTCTATATTATTTCTAAAGTTCTAAGATGAATTTTAAAACATGTGAACGTTCAGTGTCAGAAGGTTGGAATTCTGTTTACCTCAATGCTCTGTCATTTCTGTTTGTGAAAGTTCACGTCTCAAATACAAGGCTCAGTAATCATCTCTGTCAGTTCTTCTCTGAACACGTCCTCTGTTTTGCTCAGTGTTGTTCTTCGCATCAGTTTTCCGTACTTGGTCAAATATGTGGATTCTGAATTGGAATTAATGCTTACATACCCAATAAAGATGTTCTTACACCAAAGTCTGCATTTGGTGCTGTTGATTAATACAAACCAACAGACTTCAGTCAGGTTTGATGCCATTTTGAATCTGTATGAAAACTAAGAACACGGTGTATAAAGGTCCTAGATCACGTAATTTCCACAACTCACAACTTGCAATGAATTACTTTTCAAATGATTTTTGATGGAGTTTTTGTCTACTGAAAGTTTATTAACTTGAAAGACGTTTCGTCATGTGAACAATCGTTATAGTTGAACACCAGTCGTGCTGTGCTTCAGTCCCTCACAGCCTCATTTTCATTCACGTCAGCAATTAAATATAGTGGTATTGACTATACAGATATAATTACTGATCTATACGATAATAATATAAAATATGATCTATTATAAATCAGTGGACACTATGGACTTTATTTTTAATGTAAGAACGGACGCAGCCATAACTTGAATTCACAAGACTTCCGTCCATTATCATCTGCTTCTTGTTATTTTTAGTGGTTCAAAACACTTTATCTTGCTTAATATTGCTAATTGGTATATCTTGTATTGTTTTAATGTATTGTAATTGTAAACGCACTGTGTAGTGCAAATCATTTGACCTCTTACAGCACTTATTCATGTAGTACACCTTTAGCAGCTCATAAATCAGAAGACTTGAACATTCACATAAAATAGCGTACATCAGCGATGAAAAATAAGGTGGACATCTCAACTAGTAATACATTTTTAAAATCAAGATCTTTATTTTCCATTATGATAACCATGAAATTCCTAGGATCACGCGCCAAGGAAATATATAATGTCATACCACAAGTAGGCTATTTATTTGTCCATTTATTAAAAACATGCAACTTTACCAAACAGGTCATTTAAATAGGCTACATTTATTTAGTGTTTTACAGTAGACTTGATTTACAGTGATTGCTTGTAGAGTTTAATACAAATGAATATAGAGACAGTCCGGCACTGACAAGACAATAAACAATTAAAAAAACACTAACACTTCAAGTTCTTCAACCCAGTGTGTTGCAACTGCAGAAATTTGAATTAATATTAGTTACATTATAAAACTCTTCTGACCTACATACAAAGATTAATAGTATTTAACCTGATGACGGTTTTACCTGCTTTACTGGCACATTTGAAGTGCTTACAAATACAGTACACTAAAAAAAGTCTGTAAAAATATAAGCTTATAAGCACATTACATTTTCAAGTTTGGTGTTTTTATTATTTGAAGTACATTATTTGGCAAGAATGTAGAATGTTCTAGGTTGAAACACACACACAGGCCTCACACTATCACCTGATAAACTTCATCAAGATTGACAATCAGTGTTGATCGAGCTGGATTTAGATGTTCCTGCTCTGAATGATGTTAAAGAGTTGAATAGACTCACTCAAGCTGTAGTTCTGCATATGCGCTTCATAAAAGAATGTGTGCAAGAACTATGAAAGTGATAAATACAAAGGGGGCGTGTCCTGAACTGGAGTGGGCGGAGTCATGGAGGTCGTGTCCACAGAGAGCGTGTTCCAGCAGCAGGTGAGTCTCAGGTGTGATGCCTACAACACACGTTTCAATCCATTACTGCACAATCAACAGTTTTAAGTTAAACTAAACACTTTTTTGGATAATTGAATTAGAGATACATATTTTATTACCTTGGCAAGTACTAAAAACCTAATCAAAATGACAAAAAATAAATCACTAACACAAATTAAAATTGGAACTAAAAATATATTTTAAAATATTAAGCCTTATTACTGATGACAGGGTTATGAGATCTGTATTAAGTTTGGGTTAAATGGCCTCATCACATAACATTTGAGTTATTATGTGACAACAGAAGCATCCTAACATCTGCTCTTTTATTATTTTATGTTTAGGTAAGCTATCACCGAAGTGAACTTTGTGTCATGTTTCATTAGATCTCACACTGCAGAAGAAACTCTGACTTTAAATGTTGATGATGCAGGACATCCTCAGTCTTCTCTATTACACCGGTATCTAAAACAGATCTTTTATTACGGAATTATGTCAAAAAATATTACATAACTTAATGAATTACAATTGCTTTAAAAAATAATCTACTACATCTGAAACAGATGTACCTTAATCTAAAAAAATGTGTAGTAAATGTTAATATTTTTAAAAGAAGTCTCTTTGAACTTATTCAATCAAAAATACAGTAAAAACATTGTGAAATATATTTTTTTTTTTAAAGTTTTCTATGTGAATATATGTTAAAATGTTAATTATTCCTGTGATCAGAGTTGAATTTTCAGCATCAGTCTTTATTGTCACATGATCCTTCAGAAATTGTGAAAACAAGATTTTTTCAGGATTAATAGATAAATATATATATATATAAAAAAACTGTTTTTATTTGAAATAAAAATCTCTTGTAACTCAAATGTCTTTTCTGTCACTTTCACATCAATTTCTTGTGTCCTTGCTTAATAAAAGTATCCTATTAATAAAAAAAAAACCTTAGTGACCTCAAACTTTTAAACAGTACCTTATGCCTCTGTAACCATATATCTGCTTTTATATATTTTAGAAAGGGCGTCTCTTCAGCATAAACGTGTGTAATCCTCAGTCCTCTGTGATCTGTCAATCAATGATTCCTGCCCTTATATGGTCACAGGAAATACACGTGCCATTATTGATGAGCAGTGTCTGTTTCCATCATTACACAATGAGTCGATATAGAGCACGGGGATATAAAGAGGGACAAAATAAAAAATAAGGACTTTTTGTATTATTTAAATGGGGTTATTTTAAAAAAGAAATATTTATAACACAAATGTGGCCCTGGAGCACAAAACCAGTCATAAAGGTCTTTGACCTGTTAGCTATAGCTACCAGTGCTACTTATGACTGGTTTTGTGCTCCAGGGTCACAGAATGAGGTTAAACTCACTGTGCTGTGACCATTCCTCCCAGAGATGCTGAAGTTCCTCATCGTGTTCATGAGTGTGATCTGGAGTAAAACACATCACATAACTTTTTAATACGCGAAATTAGACATTACTCCGCCCTTAACCTTTAACTTGAAGATGACAGACAGAATGCAAGACGCTGAAGACTCGTAAGTGAGTAAAGTGTGAAGCAGTCTCGCACCGTCGCTGTGCTGGAACAGGAGCTGCCGCAGCTCTCGCAGGGCTCTCGTCAGGTTCTCCAGCTGGTCGTGGAGGTGGATGTTCTCCTCGATCAGAGCGTGGATGGTGTCCTGCAGCTCAAACGCTCGACAGCACACACTCAGCAGCACACAAACACACACACAGAGCAGAGCCGGCGAGCGACGCATCCTGAACACACACCTGACATCAGAACATCTTCACATGAACACACTCGCAGTGGAGCTTCTGCAGGCTGAGGACACACTCATCTGACAGTCTGATACAGTGAGCGAGAGACGCTTCATCCTGATCAATTCAATCATTAGTGAACTCATGAATCAGAGCGCGGTCATAGATTATACTGATGCAGCCGGATCAACTCCACAGCTGCACTGCACGAGAAACTGGGAATAATAGTGCTCCAAACCACTCATCTGTCGTGTTATTCACCAAAACTATTACAACATGTTTGAATTCAAATTAAGCCGAAATAAAGCTGCCTAAAACTGAAAAGTAAATTAAAGCCATATGTAAACATTAAAATAATAATTACTAAAACACAATAAAACTTGAGCTAAAAATTAAATGAAACATTACATTAACATGGAAAATAGTAATGGAAAACAATATTTTGATGGTACATTAAGTATTAGTAGAATAACTGACAATTCATAACAACACTAAATAAAAAAACTAAAATGAAAATATTAAATATAAGACCTAATTCAATATTACTAAATACTTTAATAATGGCAAAATAAATACTTTGCTATATTCCAAGCAAATGAGATTTGAGAGCTGCAGCAGAGGAGATTTTCTGTGAATTACAATTAAATAAAAATATATTGTGCATGTTTTAAGGACAGGTTTGGAATGACATGAGTGAATAAATGACAGCGTGTTCAGTTCTGGGTGAATCAAGCTTTCTGCTTATTAGATCAGTGCTTCCCAAACCTGTCCTGGAGGACCCCCTGCCCTGCACCTTTTGTATGTCTCCCTTATCTAACACACCTGATTCCACTCATCAGCTCGTTAGTAGAGATTGCAAGAACTAAATTGGGTGTGTCTGATTAGGGAGACATACAAAATGTGCTAAACTCCTCCAGGACAGGTTTGGGAAGCACTGTATGATTATAGACTTTAGACCCCAGTGGATAAAACAAGGGCACCATCAGGAATTCTGGGATACATGTACATCTATTTTACATTTATGCAAGATTCATACACCATGTAATGAAAGAAGCAAAGGGAAAAGTCACTCTGCAACACATAACAAAAAATAATATATGCACAAAGCATCAAGTTCAATCCGCAAAGTGGTTTAATGCTTTAGCTTGACTTAATATGACATTAAATGTTGAATGGCAAAAAAATCCTGATAATCCATTAAACATTCATCTGCTTACTTGCTTCACAAGTAACCAGAGGTTCAATGCATTTTGAGTAGACTGATACAAATGAGACCTGGAGATAAAAAACTTTGACCAAAAGAGCTTTATTAAGTCAAAAGTTTTATATGCAACTATTTATGAACTCTTGGGAGCCCTGGTGCGCTTCTTCCGCACCACCACAGGCTTCTGACTCCTCAGGATGGCGCTAACGCGTCTCAGAGCAGCCTGGAAGACAGAGAGAGCAGCAGTCATCTACTGAACAAGTGCATTAACTCCATACTTCATTTTAATGAAACAGCATGCTTTCACTTTGGAGCCTTAAACCTCTTGTACATTACATAGAAACAATGAACTGAAAGTTTGAAAGTATTTCCTACAAGCAAAAGGTGTTCTACTACAAATAACTAAACTGTAAAATGTATGTTTCAAAAGAGTGTTCTGGGCTGTGTGAACTCACCATGCGCAGGTCCCTCCTGTATTTATTCTTGCGGATGATGTTCCTCACGCTGGCGAGGGTGGCGCGGGAGTTCTTGTTGACTGTGATTTTCTCATAGGAGGTGGCAGGTTTACACTGACCTGAAACACATGCATGCTTTTAACTTCTAAAGAACACCAGCAGACGTTTAAAAGCAGATTCAGAGCAGAGACGTCTAGATTAATGGCTGATTTCAGAAATAAATCACATTGCTGTGTCATCCTCTGGCTTGAGACTTACAGCATTTGATTCCAAAACAAAATGCAATCTTACAGCATCCTACTACTACGCAACCTGAAATTCATTGAGCTTTGATCGTGTGTCAAGTCTGAATCCCTGAAGCTGTAAGTGCGCACTCACCTGCACGTTTCTTCAGGATGACGACCACACCTTTACCATCAGCGGCCGGCTCGATGCCAACGGTCTTGCGGTGAATGAGACCATTGAAGCGGAAAGCATTCCTGGCCTTCAGGTTATTTGGCTCCTGAAAGAAGAAATCAGAAAGCAATGATTATTTAATATGCAGCAAAACAAAACAAAAAAAAAGAGCAAAATTCAGTCAAATGAGCAATACAGAGAAACAACAACAATGCTCCAGTGGATCGGAAATCTGTTCTGACAGGGTCACAAACAATAGTTAAAAAAGAAACACTGCAATTAAATGGATAATTGTGCATAATTTGGATAACATGACACTATTTTTACCAAGGTTATTTCAGTAGAAATTCATGTCCCTTGATACAAGTTTGTAAAATTACACAGATTTGAAGAGACAGGTCATGACTTCCATTAGAAACTGGAAACAAAGTCATGTGTCAGGCTAGTAAATCACACTTATGCATATTCAAAAGAGTTTTTCCAGTTCGTCCATTCAGTCCATTACTGGAACACATCAGCTCATGAACAACAACTTAAAACATTTGCGAGATAAACCCTGAAGCAGATACACTAGGTGACAACCACATATGACTGGAAAAGAATTCTCGTTTTCTCAACTCAGCTTAATCCAAGCCTGCATCAATTCTCTTGAACCGGTATTTTTGCATGCAACACTAGGACATACATAACACCAGCTTATTGATGTGTGAATTAAACAAAACCCAGTCAAGCCCCGTCTCAGCAGTGTCTTCAGTGTAGCTGAACGGCGGTGACTTACGGTGCTGTAAGTCTGCTTGTTCCTCTTGATAAGAAAACTGGAGGTGTTCCTGATGACCATCCACTGCAGGTGAGGCGATGCCATGATGACGGTCCTGAATGCATGAATCAAAGCAACAAATATCATATATACAGACCATATTCAATAACAGACAGAGTTTACATCAAATGCATATCCATAAACTGCACTTTAATATATTATAGAACAAAAAAAGTTTTTCTCTATATTCCTCCACTTGTTTTATTTATTGTTAAATAAACTGTTTTGTTAATTTATTACATGTTGTATTTTTGTTCAAATTTACATTCCCCTGAATCTCATTAGATAGAGAGATAGTCCGATAAATAACATACACTTATACAGACGAATAGAATGTGCATGTAATCCTGTCAAATCACCAACTCAAAAGACTCTCATATAAAACCAGAGCTGTAAAATAGCACATAAACCCACTTACTAACATAAGCGAAGCTCAGACTGTGAGAAAATCCTACATTTATTTCTCAGTCTAGACTGATTTTCACCCTAACTAGCGGTGTGGTGTTTGACTCTCTCTCTATCTCTCTGAAGGCCTCGCTAACCAACACCGGCAGCGTTTATAATTCAATTTCCTACTTATTATTGTCACTACACCAAATGATACAGCTCATAACCAGCTTATAACATATTCGACACAGATATATACCCGTTCAATGCTGAAACGTGCGTTATAAAGCGTTTAATCGAACGTTAAAAAGTAACACAAGACGACCACGTTACCTTTTCAGCAGAGGAAGAGAGAGGGAAAGGAATGAGTTCCGGTTCCGCTGGAGCTTTCGTACTTTCTTACGCCTCTGTGAGAGTTAGTAACTTAGTCATTTACCTTCTATTTCAGACTGTATAAAATACGAAAATATGTTTAAGATGTCTTTTCAAACAGTTTTTTGGAAATTTCTTAAAAAAAAATCTTTAAATATATATTTTAAACAGGACTATATGTTTTATGCACAGCGCGGAGGGAGATGAGCAGCTCAGCCGTCAGTGGTGCAGTCGGTGTACGTCACGCGCTCTGTGCGCTCTACGTCATTTTCATGCGCGTTCTCTAACCATAACAACCCAGCTCTGAGATGTCTGCTGTAAATACATTATTATGATTCCTATTCAGCCTTATTGAGGACAGATAGATGATATAAATGATAGCGGAGTATAGACAGATGATATTATTATTCGTATGATTAAATAAGCAGTTAATCTTCATCAACCAATGCTGCAGTGATGGAGGAAGATGAAGATCTGGAGACTCTGGGAGAGAAACTGTATGATCTGATATATCCTAAATACACTGAGATGACACCTAAACTTACAGGTGATACAGAATCTATCTATCTATCTATCTATCTATCTATCTATCTGTCTGTCTGTCTGTCTGTCTGTCTGTCTGTCTGTCTATCTATCTATCTATCTATCTGTCTCTCTGTCTGTCTGTCTGTCTGTCTGTCTGTCTATCTATCTATCTATCTGTCTCTCTGTCTGTCTGTCTGTCTATCTATCTATCTATCTGTCTCTCTGTCTGTCTGTCTGTCTGTCTATCTATCTATCTATCTATCTATCTATCTATCTATCTATCTGTCTCTCTGTCTGTCTGTCTGTCTATCTATCCATCCATCCATCCATCCGTCCGTCCGTCCGTCCGTCCATCTATCTATCTATCTATCTATCTATCTATCTATCTGTCTCTCTGCCTGTCTGTCTATCTATCTATCTATCTATCTGTCTCTCTGTCTGTCTGTCTGTCTGTCTATCTATCTATCTATCTATCTATCTATCTATCTATCTATCTGTCTCTCTGCCTGTCTGTCTATCTATCTATCTATCTATCTGTCTGTCTGTCTGTCTGTCGTATAATATCGTGATGATTCTAGTTGAACTGTAGCTGTGTGATGTCTGCAGGTATGTTGTTGGAGTTGCCTGCTTCTGTTGTGTCTCAGATGTTGTTTGATGAAGCTCTGCTGAATAAAGCTCTGGAAAGAGCACAGACTGCTCTCACGTCACCTGACAACAGGTATCACACAGAGTTTTACAAAATTGAACTTAAAATGCAAAATAATGGACACAGTTTGCAGATTTGAGCATGTAATGTAGTGACATCACATGACAACAATGGAGGATATTTAAAATTACATAATGTTTCTATATAAATAACTTTTTCACATTTTAGGCAGTACACAATATAACCTCTGTAGTATTGTATTGCTAGTGAACCCGTGTCTCACACTGATGATGTGGCGTCTGTGTCCTCTGACTCTCTGGGTGAACAGCTGTTTGACCTCATTGACCTCTACAACACTGGACACACACAGAAAATAACAGGTACATTTACTGACACACTGCAAAAAAAAAAAAAAGAAAATGTCTGTTGGAATTGTAATGTTGCCATGACAAATATTCAGGCATGTTATTGGAGCAGAAGAAGGAGGCGGTGCTTCAGCTGCTGTCGGATCATTCGCTCCTTGAGGAACGGGTCAAGATCGCCTTGAAAACCTTGCAGGAGTAGGTGCCTTTGGATTTCTCATTAGCAGCATTGAGTGAGTTTCAGAACTCAGATCGTGAGTTGGGATTCAAATGAATGTTGAGTTGGAGCAACAGAAAGAGGAAGTCATAAATTTCCTAAAAATCCAACACGGCTTCACAAAAGTTTAGTGACAAAAAATACATTAAAATTTTAATTGATTATTTTCAATTCTGAATAATACACAACCCTGTTTATTAGTGTGTGACAAACTCATATTCATATTAGCAAGAATTAGAAAGATTACACAGCCCTGCATATTAAAAAAAATCACCGGTTTGCAAAAAAAAAAAGGCATAATAATACCTAATTTAATAATGAGTTCAAAAATATCAATAAAAACTTTCCATCACATACAGTTTTTCACAGAATACAAATGTTTTTTTAAGTAGATATGTATATATATATATTTAATGAACTTGTCAAAATAACAAAATCGATCAAAAGTCAAAAGTTTGACAAAATGAAGTACTCAAAATTGTATAATTCATCTTACAATCTGCAAAGGTGTGGAAAAAGCGGAAATCAGGATTAGGCATAAAATAATGTCTTCAGAATTATTTGTACATGTCAAAATTGAACAAATATTTGTAAACAAGCTCAGATTCAGAATCATAACTTTGTGTCAGTTTTTCTGCTGATTATACAAGACTTCTTGCTATAAAATGCATCATATTTTATGAGAAAGTGTGATGTGCTCGAGCAAAACAGACACTATTTTTGGAATCAACATTTCAAAATGAGTAAGAAACAAGTATTGGATTTCATTCAGCAGTGTATTTGAACTGCTGTTTATCTGCGGCTCAGGCAGGGTGAAGAGGGGACAGACGTGAGTGACGGCTCTGACCGAGAGGAAGTGGAATCCATTGGAGAGACGCTTTTCAATGTTGTGCATCAGTTAGACCCCACCCACTGCGCTGACATCACCGGTGAGTTACTCAGCTCAGTTGAACACAGATGTTTATGTGCACACTGTGTGATATGATGAATGTGTGAACATTAGGGATGCTGCTGGAAATGGATTCTGGAATGCTGAAACAGATTCTGTCCGACCGGAGCATGCTGGAAGTCGCAGTTCAGAGAGCAAAAAGCACACTGGTACTTTAACCAAATATACACACACTCCCGAGGCTTTATTGTTATTTGTGTACTTGCTATCAAAGTATGCATTTGTGCAAGCTTTTTAAACTAATATTCCTCACTTTTAGCTACAGAAGAGCTGTGAACATGTTATTCTCTTTGTCCACAGGAGGGCGATCTGAGCCCAACACACTCTTGGAATCTCTGCAGACCACGCGACTGCAAGGAACTTTGAACTTGGGTCTTTTAGGCCTAAATTGCTGTGCATTTTACTTGTATAATTCAAGACATTGTTTACATAGACTTCCTTTTTAGGATTTTTGACACTTCTATTGATATAGAGGAGGAGGAAAAGATTGTGAAGAAAAAAGGTGGATCCATCAGGCTGGATTTGAACCTGCTTTACCTGCATGAGCACCTCAGATAAATGAGTCTAGAGCATGTGCATTAACCACTAGGTCGTGGCTTTTACATTCCAGATGCGGCTGCACATTTTTATGTGCACATTTACAATAATATAATGTCATAATCAGCTGTTTGTAAATAAAGAATGCAAAGTTTTTCCTCTGTAGTTTTGTATGAGATTTATGTAAATTCTAAAAATATTACAGCCATGGAAATATAAAAAAAATATGAAGTTTCTTCAGAAGAAATCAATACTTTTATTCAGCAAGGATGCATTAAACTGATCAAAGGTGACAGTAAAGGCATTAATAATGATATAAAAGATTTCTATTTCAAATAAATACATGTTTTACTTTCTATTCATGTCATCGTGACGCTAAAGAATAGAGTATTGAAGCTGAAAATTCAGCTTTGATCACAGGATTAAGTTACATTTTACAATATATTCAAATAGAAAACATTTTAAATTGCAATAATATTTCATAATATTACTGTTTTTACTGTATTTTTGATTAAATAAATGCAGCCTCGGTGAGCATGAGGAAATTGAAAAATCTTACCAACCCCAAACTTTTGAATGGTCCATCAACAACTGTTTTAAATTATCATGCATGCAGACCTAATATTAACCTTATAATAAACATATTATAAAATAATATTAAACATAAAAATAAAATAAAAAACTCAAGTATTAAAGAGCTCAAAAATATCTTTATTATCACTTTATCAAGAATTGTACAGTCAATTAAACACATTGGAAAAGTCCGAGCTTCCTTCAAACAGAGCAGACCTTTGGAATTACAAAACCCCGCTGTTACCATGGGAACAAGAACCCCGGAACGAGCAAAGGAAAAACAGCGTGTGATTAAAGAGACACGAAGACGACCAATCAGAGAGCGAGATGAAGCCAGGAAAATAATAAATGATATTTTATGAGCAAAACACGCACAATGATCACAGGATTTTGGTAAATCATATAAATGTATGATTCTTCGCTACTGGCAAAATGAGGATTCGTTCAGGAGACGGTAAAAGAGATGGGTTTGTTTGGCACGCCGTGACGACGCGTACACAAACTCACTCTGATGTACGGATCCTGTCCGGCGACGGCGTTTCGACCGGAAGCTTAATAAATATCTAAAACATTCTGGTACGCTGCACTGTTCCCATGAAAACAGGCCAGACCGCCCTCTAACTCATGCACTGGCTGGCATCCATCAGCAAGACACGCCCACAGTTCCTCCCCACTCACTCTCACCCTGCTGAAATGAGCAGACTACTAAAAGAAATCAAACTACGCAGGGCTAAAAATCGACATATTGCACTTATATTCACACTGCTCACGTTGAGGAAGCGCCGTCCGGTCCGTACAGACGCAGAACAAGAGTTAGACTGTGATGGGTATGATGAGTCTAGAAGGAGAGACAGAGGATGACCGAGTCTGATCCGATCCGTTCGGGAAAACCATGATCATGACAGCGACGACGACGTTATTCGGGAGGCTGAGTGCCGCATGCCAACGCTTCCAAGAGTCCAGGCAGGAACCAAACTTCAGTCCGATCTGGTCTAGAACCACAGTTTGATGTAGAACTACAGCGATACTCTTATTTCAGTGTGGGGTATCCTCTCTGTCCCAGACGACCAGGTCGAGTGTGGCTTGTGGGAACAGACTGGAAAACACAGAGAAAGACATTTACATGTCAGCTTCTAAAGCAAAACCACAGTTTTTCATGCATTGGTTCAGACTAGTGGACAGAAAACATCCAAAATATACTTTACATGTTTATTTTATTGCACTTTATCTATTTGCATCTGTATATTTCATTTACAATACAAATCTTTAAAGGCCTAAATGAGTTTGGAGAAATCTCCATTTTAATAACACTTTTAGTACAGAGTTTTATTCCTATACTTCAATAAGTTTAATAATTTAAATTATATCAAAACTTAAAAGAAGAATTAAACTTGGTTCTATCCAATGTCCAGAAGTATTTTCTGGAAATGTATGCAATTTAGTGCATCATTTGCACATTTAACCATAACTTTTAATACAAAACAATTGTCTTAAATGTACTGTGGGACATATTGTGGTATCTATTTAATTTTTTTTTTTAATTTTCACCAGTAAATATTGCCATTTATCATTCATTATGATTTGCTCATTAAGTGTAACCCCTGATTATTTTTAACTAGATTTTTACTGTCTGTTTTATTTAAAAAAAAACTTTAAATTTCCTACATTAAACATTTTAATATGTATTTGGCAGTGTTAGTTTAGAATTATTAAAATACTATTAATATTTTGAATGATCTTTTATATTTATATTTTCACTTTCATTTTAGTTAAATGTAAATTTAATTTTCATTTAATAGTTTGTTTTAATAAATTTAAGTGCTTTGTCATTTTTCATCATTTTTTCTATCTTCTATCATCTTCATCATTTTTGCTCTTTTTAATATTTCCTTCGTTTTTTAAATTAATATTTCTTTTTAATTTTAGTTTAGGTTTTAGTCACTTTTATGTGCTTTTTTGCTAAATATTTCTATTTGGATTCCATTTATTTTTACTTCAGTTAAAACTTTAAAAAATATATTTTCAGTAATTTTATTTTATTTCAGTTAGTTGCAAGAACAACATTTCTAATTTTCATTTTTAATCAAATATCTATTTTACTTCATTTCAGCTTTCTTTTAATAAACAAAAGTGATTTTGTAATAGTTCTAGTTAACAATAACAACACAATCACCTTAAATGTCCCTTGAGATTCTTACCTGTGCAAACTGGGAGGGGTTATAAAAGGTCACGCCTCCTGCAGGCGGAGCTCCTTGTGTTGGCGGCTGAGTGGGAACCTATGAGAACACATTTGCGATTACTATTTGGACAGGAGAGCAACATCACCACCCATCTACATGATACAGACAGCCATGCCCACTGAAAGTCATGATTAGCATGCAGCATGTGATTGGTTAATATGTAGTGCACCAAAAGGGGGCGGAGCCTCGATCTTCAGCACGCCTCTGAAATCCAAGAGCCCTTCCTATTGGCCGGTTACTCAGTCAGGGCTGCTGGTGTCGTGCTGGAGGTGTGGCTACAAGTGTGTGATGTTAGAAGCGTGCAGACAGCATGTGTGAATCAGAGCATGTGAGCGGAGCTGAGCTGGAGCGGAGCGGGGAGCGTAGCGGTCATATTTCCTTCAGAGCTGAGAGCGCCTTCTGAAGATTTTGCTCCGCTCGCTCAATACGCTCAGCACCGCTCGCTCAACCCAAAATGCCCTTTGGCATGGGCGGCGCTAGGGAGGGGCTAGCAGGTGCTCCAGCACCCACAAGAAAAACCATAGCACCCCCATAAAAAATGAAATAAAATAAAAACATTTGACTCATTACACATGCATAAATACTGCAATGCAATACAACGTGATTTGCAGTCTCACGTAATGTCAGCATTTTATTTTAAAAATGGATCGGTTCCTTGTGTCAAGTAGGCCTGCCCCCAACTAAAGATTTTTCTAGTCAACTAGTCGCACGTTTATATTAAATTGATTAGTATAATAACCTACTAAACCATCCTTTAATATAGGCATTTAGGCGTATTATTCCGCGCTCAAACGCACGCATAAAGTTCTCTGCACACAAAGCTTGCCACAAAGCACCGGCTAAAATAATGATTATGAATGCATCGGGGAAAAAGAAGAAATTTTTATTATTTATTAATAAACTAGTGCTTTCTCAGACTCGCCATCTCCACAGTGGACGTGCCTTTAATAGAGAAATGCACCTAAACGGACTACATAGAGAAGATTTTATTAATTTTATTTTTTTTGGTTTTCAAGCTTTCTGCAAATTTATTTCTTATGTCTGTGAGCTGGTTCATTATTGTGATGCGCTCCATTCACGGAGACTGCATGAGACGAAAGAAAGCACATCCAAAAATGACGGGAGTATAAGCTCTTTCAGCAGAAAAAAATAAATAAAAAAATGATTGCGTGTGCGCCCCCATGTCATACAGTAGGCTAAGCACGATAATACTCCCACATTCTTCATAAACATTTGAAATGCGCCTATATAGCGATTTTATTATTCATATAAAAATAATAATAATAACAAACCTGTTTTGGTCATATTTACTATTAATTGCATAGCTCCCCTGTCATTGATCTAGCACCCCCTCAGCACCTGCTCTTTGGTAATTTGCTAGTTGGAGAATCTGTGGAATAAGCAATAGTTTGTCTAATGTTTCTAAAAGTAAATTCTAAAATCCTGTAAAGATTGACAGATGTTTTAGACCGCATTTCCCCGCAGTTTTGGTCTTTTAGAAAGTGTTTCTTTTATTAACGCCACTAAATAATTCTTAAGGTGCATTTCATCTTGTGTGCGCTTTTCATGTGCCTGATAAGCAAGGTGTATTTTGTGAAATTCTATGTGCATTTATTTAATCATGTGTGCGTGTTTTCAATGTTCTGTTGCACAATAATTGAAGCTGTGTTTTCACGGAAATAAAGTAGGCCTAATGAAAATCAAATATACCCTACTTTTTCAGTTATTTAATTTTTTAGGAAGGTTTGCCAAGTGGCTTCAAAAAGAAGACATACATTACATTTAAATTACTAAAATTAATTTGAAAAAGTGCAAGCTGAACGTCACCCTGAAACATAACTGGTACGAATTTCATTATAAACGGGGGAAAAACACACAATTAGGCCTACCAGAGAAATGTTATGTCAGAGCGTGATCTGAGCGGGATTTGGTTTACCGGTGAGCGTGAAGCGGAATATTAGCGGAGCGTTATGCTTTGACCGTGAGCGACTGAGCAGAGCGCACGCCCACAGAGCGGAATATTGAGCGGAGTGTCACGCCGCTCCGCTTCGCTCACATGCTCTGGTGTGAATGTGTTTTACTATGCAGCATTAGAAAGCACTGTTGTTGCTTTCTGCATACTGCAGTGTCTGGAAAAGGTGTGTGTGTGTGTTTCAGATAAGAACCAGCTGAAAGTACCTGATTTAAATGCTGACTCACTTCTCGAGATAGAGAACTCATTGAGCTAGAACGTGACAGCTAGAAAAGCAGGAATAAATGAAAAACAAAAACACCACAAACCCGAATTAATCTCATGCAGCGCCATCTTAAATCACACATCTCTTGTCAATCATTAAAATATGATTACATCACGCCTCAGCAGCGTGTAGTCCTTAACATGTGCTCTCACTCTCAAACACGCTCGCACACACTCATGCTCTTTGTGTGATCATAATCAAAGCTCATAATCATAGAATACAGTTAGAGATGCAAGTTACAATGTGTGTTTCAGAGGTAGTAAGTGTACATGAGAGCATATGTGTGGTTATAATTGTGTTATTCTGCATTCATGGGTGAAGGAGCCGGGCGTGACAGGATGAAGCAGCTTTAAAGGAGAAGTGATAAGGTATTAAAGGAGGATCTGACCTCTCCAGACTGTGTCCCCTCCGGGCCGGGAGGCAAAGCATTCGGATTAAACATCTAGATGGAAAACACATTCATTATAGCAGATGTGTATTGAAAGTGTGTCTGATTAGAATTAGGATTCAATAAAATTAATTTTAGTAAAAATATTTTTTTGCTGGAATGCAGTAATGAATAATACAGTAATAAGAATAATAAATAATTACAATAATAAACTACATTAAATCCTCATTAATCACTTTCTCACTGCCATAAAACATCCAGGCATACTGTAGTTAAATAAATGAATCAATCAATTAATAATACATTGTTAACCAAATGCTTGAGAAAGAAAAACAAAGTGTCTGAGATTAGTAAATTAAAAAAGAAAAAACAACAACAAAGCCAAATACAAGAGAGAAAAAAAAAAACTTCCTCTGGCGAGTAAACAAACTAAATTAAAAAAAAATCTGCCTCTGGACAGTAAAAAATAAACAAATGAATGAATGAACATAATATAATATAATATAAAAATGCAAGAAAAAAACTTGCTCGGATGAGCAATTAAACAAAAATAATAATAATAAAAAATAAAAAATAAATGTCAAGAGCCACATGCAAAAAAAGAAAAAAAGAAGATCAGGCTCCGATGATTAAAAAAGAAATAAAAATCTGGTGAGTAAATAAAAAGCGAAACAAATAAATATAAACAAACAAATAAATAAAATATAAAAAAATGTGCAAAGCAATATGAGCAAATCAAAGAGATACAAAATGTCAACAGAAGAAAAGCTCAGATAAAGGCATGTGTTCTCTAACAAAGTTTACCATCAGACATTTAGCTGGGAAGTACCAAAAACCTTTTCCACTATTAACCATGTAACCATAAAAAAAGGCAATGTTTCACTGAGACTCAAACTGCTTTGTGCTGCTAATGTGCAAGGAACAATTAGCTGAACAATTCCAGTTGTGGGACAAAAGTATCCTCTGAGCACTGTGTGTTATATTGATAGTGTGTACCTGTGGCACTGTGGCACTAGTCTGCTCTGTGTTTTCTCCACTGGCGTCTGGAACGCTTCCCTCCATCGGCTGCTGCTGCTCATCTGGGGCTGAAAACAGCAGTGTTAGACTTCACACAGACGTACACTGATATACAGAACACACTGACGTACACATGCACACCTGCAGCTGGTGTAAAGAGGTTAGCTGGCATGGCCATGGGTGCGAGAGGAGCAAACAGATCAGCAGGAGGCGGTACCGCAGCGGCCGGTTTAGATCCTCTACGACCGGGATTCAACACGTCCACATATCGGCTCTTAGTGCCTGAAACACACACACAAACTCTCACTAACCAGCCAAGAGCACTTTCATAGTGTCTTTGCTTTAAACCGCTTGGGAAGTTTGGTAAAACTGTCCAATTCAAAGAACCGATTCATCAGTTTGTTCAGCTTATCAACGTCCCTGTGAGCCATTTTATATTTTTGAATATTTCAATAAAATATACATAGATAAATATTGCTGTTTATTACTATGTATTGTATTTTTGGTACATATGAACAAATAACATTCTTTTCATGTCCATTTATTTTATAAAATGCCTCAATTATTTTCAACTATTGATTTTTATTTTTTTAGTTTCATTTAAAAATGATAATGTAATTTCTTAAATTAAATATTTTCATGTATTTGGCACAGTTTATTTCAGTATTATTTATATAGCATTTATTAATATTTTGGATTAGCTTTTTTTCATTATAATTTTTTTTATATTAATGTCAAGCGCTTTTATCATTTTATTAATAATTTATTTATTTATAAGCTTTCTTTCAATTAACTAAAATTAATTTTAATGATTTCAGTTTTAGTTAAAAACAACACTGCAGCAATGACTTTTATTTCAGAGCAAATCCATATTTAGAATTTAACTAGAGGATGAATATACAGACAGATTTCTCACTAAGAAGTAATTAGGAAGAGAAAAGGTGACCACCTGCTCTCCTGGAGAACATATTCACAGGTGGCCCCCCTGCTGGACCACCCATTCCTGGTGGCCCCATCCTGCCCATTGGAGCTTTGGGGAAGCCGGTGGGTGGAGGAGGAGGGGGTTTGCTCTGAAACGCATACAAATACCATCAATCACAACGATACATGCACAATTCAATACAGCATTTGAAATGCATGAATTCCTATGCTGTACCTCTTCCTCTGGCTCATCCATGTTCACCCATTTCTGCGTCTTTTCATCCCACACAATCTGAAAAATAGAAGTATTTTCTTAATAAAAGCTACGAAACAAGACAAGCCGATCATGAGAGAGAGCAGGATGTTGCTGGAAGTAGGTGCCTACAGATTTGTTCTTGTCGTCTGGCAGATGTGCTTCATTCTTTCGTTTTGGAATCAGCCAGGTCAGCCAGCCGCCACTCGCTCCCTGATGAAGAATGAAATGCAACATTCATTTCAATTGCGAAAGATTTTCTAGTGCATGTCCAGTGGGTCGCTGTGTATGTTTATAATTATATGTAAGTACTTTTCTGGGAGAGTCTTTCTTGGTCTTCTTGGGTCCGTCCTGGGGTGGAGCCTCTGGGATAGGAGGGGGAGGTGGAGAGCCCTGATTGACTAGAGAACTGCTGCGCTCTCGTCCAGAATGATTGGACGATTCCGACGTTGTGCGAGACCGACGACCTGATGTCTGCTAATCAAGACAACATTTGATTAAACACTTATGTTTCAAAATATGTGGTTGGTAAATTTTTAAATAGTTTTTGAAAGTCTCTTCTGTTCACCAAGGCTACATTTTTTTGATCAAATACATAGTAAAAACAGTAATATTGTGAAGTATTATTAAAACTTAAAATAACTGTTGTATTTGAATATATTGTAAAATGTAATTTATTCCTGTGCTCAAAGCTGAATTTTCAGCATCATTACTCCAGTCTTCAGTGTCACATGACCCTTCAGAAATCATTCTAATATGCTGATTTGCTGCTCAAGAAACATTTCTGATTATTATTATTAATGTTGAAAACAGTTGTGCAGATTCATATTTTTGTGTAAAGTTCAAAAGAACAGCATTTATTATGAATAGAAATCGTTTATAACATCATAAAGGTCTTTACTTTAATTTTGGATTAATTTGATGCACCCTTGCTAAATGTAAGTATTAATTTACAATAAAAAACTCCTTGTATCTTTGAACAGTACTGTGTGTATGTATATGTATAGACTGTACCAGTTGCACTGACGACTGTGAAGTGGTTCGTGATCTTCTGCCTGGGCCCTTGAAAAAACAACAAGAGGAACCGGTTTAATACATTTCATAGAATATACTGCAAGTGTTATATTCCAAACAAATTATAATATTTAACATAATATATTCTTTGTATGGGTAATACAATGTAATGCATTTTAAAAGCAATATAACCCAACACTGGTGGCGGCAGTAAGTATGGAGTAACAGGCAACAAAACCCAATAAAATGCAAAACTAACATAACTAATGAGTTATAATCCATTAAAAGTAATGATGCTACATTTTATGCAACAATGTAAGGCATTACTTTTAAAAGTAATAACAGCCGTTGTTGTTGGACTAAATAGGAATACTGCATTTCAAGCTTTTTCTAACTCACCATGCGTGCCATTTCATCATAGAAGTCCTTCCCTTGTGGAGGAGGGGCAGTGAAAGTGGGAGACGACTGGGGGAACTGCTGAGGAGAGGAAGGGGAGGAGCCATGTTCAGCCCAAGGCATTGGAGGGTGCATCTGTGGTGGCATTCCTGGTGGCATCTGTGGAGGCATTTCTGTAAGGCTGTACGTCGGAAATTGTGGGGGCATTTGCTGTGGTATTTGGGGTGGCATGGGCATGTATTGCTCATGCATTTCAGGTTGGAACGGTGTCGCAAAGTTTGGCTGTGGTGGCCCCGGGGCCACTGGGTAGAATGGAACGCTTTCGCCCGGAGGAGGGGCCTGCTGCAGAGGGACCGCGCCATCCTGCAGAATAGTGGGAGGAGCTAAAGGAGACCATAAAAGAGGATTTTTTATTCAAAACAGAATCAAAATAGATTCTTCTTCAGTTCACATTTTATAATGGGACATACCTGGTGGCATGAGTTGAACACCAGCTGGGGGCAAAAGAGAGGTCATGAGAGGATTGTGGGAATCAGGATTCAGAGTTGAGGGGTCAGGTGGGCTGCACTGGTCTTCTGAACTGGGTGTACTGCAGGGATAAAGCTGTGGGGTGCTGCGATCCGCACAAAAGGTGATCGCACCATCCTGAATGGGACAACAACATGCATGTGATCAAAACAGTCAAATGTGAACGTATACAAATATATGTGCATTACTTCACTGAACAATTATTTAGATGGGGGAAAATACAATTGAGTTTAATTTTTTTATTAATTAATTTAAAACGTGATTTAAAAAAAAAAAAAAAAAAGATCTCCAGGTTTGCTGTGTTTTTATGCAGGACTGTACAATTTGGCCTAAAACGCATCAATATAATTATAAAAAATAATAATAATTATTGTTAAGATGATGATGATTATTATTATTATTAATTTACTTAATTTTATTTATTTAATAATAATAAGAAATATTATAGACCTATTGTTGATTTGGGTAAAATAAACATTTTACATTTACATTTATGCATTTAGCAGACGCTTTTATCCAAAGCGACTTACAGTGCATTCAGGCTATACATTTTTTTATCAGTATGTGTGTTCCCTGGGAACCGAACCCACGACCTTTTGCGCTGCTAACGCAATGCTCTACCACTGAGCCACAGGAACACTGTTTTGTAACAAAAACATATTTTTGTTTCTGTTCAAAAATCTTTAAATTTTCTGTAATGTTTTTTAAATGTGATTTTTTTTAAGAGCTCAAGGTTTATGACACTTTTTTTTGCAGGACTGCACAATTTGGTCAAAAATGTTGCAATTATGCCTCAATATAATAAAAAAAAAAAATTATAATGATTTTACTATTAAATAAATTGTAAAAAAAAAAAATTACTATTGTAATTTCACTGTAAAATAGAGCATTTAATAATAATAACAACAATAATAATAATAATAAATTAACATGTAAATGAACACAGTGCCATGCATCACTCTGAAACACACATTTATTTAAATAAACCAAAGCCTTAGAGATATCATAATCCCACTAATTCATATCGCGATTTGTTTTTTTTTACTAATCAGCCCTATTTGGTATCACGCCATGAATGGAAAAGTACATGATTAATTTACTGGTACTACACAGGAACAGAGCAATGCGTGTAAATAACATGCGTCACTGGCATGATGACCTACGGATAAAAGAAAACAGACACACACCTTGATCTGTCCATCAAGTTGTCTGAGATGCAGTAACCAATCAGGCTCTATAAACAACTCCTGCTCTGGTCTCTCCTTCAGCTGAGGGTCAAAAAACCTCAACCTCAGAGACATCTGTAATTAAACACGAGAAGAAGGATTAGGCAGAAATGTAAACTCAAAGGCAGAATCCTCTGAAGCGTGTTAATCTGTGTACCTGTATGAGCTGACTGATGAACACGGCTGAGTAGTACTCAGGTAAACTCAACAGGGTGTGTGAGATGACCTCACAGTAATGGAAGGCCTGAGCACAGAGTCCCGCCTCCGCCAGTCGACATGCGTAGATGAACTTGAACACCTGTATAGGTCAAAAGGTAAAGGTCATGACCTTCCTAGATTTGTGTGGATTATACAGATTAGGGCTGCACAGCATTGGAAAACCAACTCAAATTTCCTTCAATAACCAAAAAGTAAGTCTTTCATTTGAGGTTTTGTTTTTTTTGTACCAACACTATTATACTGTAAAATAAGTCAAGTATTTAATAAAGATAATAGAAATAATTAAAGTGCAACTGTAAAATAACAATACTAATATTTACATATTAATTTCTTAATTTTCATTTCCATCAAGTTTTCATTTTGGTATTTGTCTGCAAATAAATATATGCACTGCTGGTTTCAGAGTGATGTGTGGCACTGTGTTCATTTAAACACGTCCAGCTCATGATATGCTCTTCTGGCTTCTCAAATCAGCTCGATTCACAGTAAATGAACCAAGACGCTATAAGGCGCTGAAACAGAGGATCATGAGCTTTAAATAAACACAGCGCGGCACTTCGCTCTGAAACATGCAATGCATATATTCATTTAATTAATCGCAGCTATCACAATTTGTCTACTGAATTGAGCTGTATCGCAATATCGATTTTTGTTTTGATATACTGTGCAGCCCTGGTACAGATAGACCTAACTAGCATAATTATACAGAGCATCTATAATTGTCAATAACAGTTAGCCACTAACTAGTTGGTTGTGAAAACATCCCTAGTAGAGTGACTACATGTTATGTGTTTGTCTCACCTGGAAGTTTGGCAGAGAGAGAGGCTGAGAGCCAAGAGACTGAGCGTATTCATACGATTCTGTCCGCTGAATCGCCTCTGACGAGCAGAACTTCAAAAATGGCAAGCTGGGAGAGAGACGGAGTGAATAGGTGTTAGTGCAAACAAATGCCATGTGTATTTGCACATTTTATGTCCTTGATGTGTACAGTTGTGTGCATACATATCTCTAATCAACTATGTGTGTTATTACACACCTGTGATTGGAGCCGATAAGTACCATCTTGGTGCTTTTCTTAGTGTAAACTCCAAAACCCACCTGAGCCATCAGGTAACAGAAATGGGCTGCATCTACTAGACTTTTAGATGCTGTAAAACACAGAATAGTCTTGACTACAGATCCAGTGCTGCATCTATAACGTGTGTATGCTTTGCATCTACGTTTATGTACCTAAAGTGTCCCCCATGGTGGAAATGGTGCGGGTGTCAAGATCCAGAGTGTGTGTGAGGTTGGACAGCACCATGGCCAGGTGAGGTCGCCAATCGCCCCATTTCTCATCTCCGCAACACTGTCGGAGAAACAGATGATGTATATGAAGATAAGTATTGTATAAATTACTATATTAACACATCTAACACACACAAACTCTCTCATACATTAGCAGCAGCCGGCATTCGTCCTGACATGAGCTGATACACCGTCTGAAGAGGGTCGTTAATAGGCAGGCTGTTGGCAAATCTGAAAAGGACAAATATTAACACAATTTAGCCCTATTTGTTGCTTTGAAAGCACGCAGCCATAGGTTCATTTTAAGTAGAAGTGGTTTACCTGGTCATGACACGGGCGTGTGTTCTGTTGTCCGTCTTACTGGCCAATAACAGCGCGTGACCCCACAGGCCATTCTTCATAGCAGACTCCAGAGCGTCCTAACAAACATACACAAACTTCTCAATTGTCTTTCCACTGCTTAAATATATGGTTTTGTCAGTCAGAAAAAAACACAATTTACATCCATATAAAACAATATGCAGGCATGTGATCAGCTAAGGACCAATTCCTTTCCCCATTCAATATGCAGAAACTGAAAGCATAACGAAACCGCGCTACTCGTTTGAACTGTACAGCGCTTGTGTGTAGAGCCTGGTTTATACTCGCCACGTCAGCAGGAGCGTGAAGGTACACGTGACAAATGAAACGAATATTGAGGAAACAATGGATGGTTTTCAAGCTAAAGTAAAGTAGGCTAAAAGACCGCGTCTTAAACCAGAGAAGGTGAACATGTTGGTATTCTTGTGGGAAAAAAACATGCAAGCACTGTCACGGACAGCAAGTTTAGTTTTACTTTTCTTTGTGTTTTCATTTTGAAAAGCTTTACCTCACGTTACGCTATGGAGGCTTTCTTTTATTTGATTCCTCAGTGTTTGCTAAGCATTCTGTAATTTAGTAGTCGGTATATAATACAGCATGTGGTGTATGCCATGCCTCATCTTATTCATTTTTGTTAATAAACATTTTGTACGCTAGTTTGTCATTGTATCTTACTGTTATATTGTTGTGCTTATTAATTAAGAATAACAATGAATCCATCTTTTGTTTTAGTCTTAAAAAGTGAAAGGTGTGTAGATGTAGCAAATCAGACAATTATCTTTTCTTGTAAAACGTGATAACAAGATCGTGAATTTGACAGTGAAAGCACACGAAGCCCGGCTTATATCATAGCAAAAGAGGAACTCCTGTTCACAAAATTCAAATCACAAATAATAATACTATGAAAAAGAACGGGTTGAATGTTAACCCTTTTTGTTTTCATATACCTATAAACTATGATAAAAGTTCATCAGCATGCACTGATTAAT
The DNA here is from genome assembly GCA_027422415.1 of Schizothorax lantsangensis. Lineage (NCBI taxonomy): Eukaryota > Metazoa > Chordata > Actinopteri > Cypriniformes > Cyprinidae > Schizothorax > Schizothorax lantsangensis. The sequence goes on along the minus strand of CM049859.1, from coordinate 27,287,387 downwards.
CCCATGCTATAGCGCAAAAAAAAATAAAAAAAAAATCATGTGCTCGTGTGACCAACTGAGAAAGTTAGTCGAAAAAGAGCGAGCAGAGGGAAGAATGAGTCTGGAGCCCTGATATGGCTATACAATAATAATAATTATATTATTATATATTATTAAAACTATTTGTATTTATTTAAATGATAAATATTAAACAAATTAAATAATTATTACTATTGCAAAAAACTTTAACTGTAAAAAGTACATATAATAACAATAATTATGATTATTACTTTAATCAAAATAATATTAAATATTATATTTTATATAATATTTACATAATACTGATACTAATTCTCATAATAATGTACTGTAAAAATAGCATTTAATAATATTAATATTAATTATTATTATTATTATTATTAACTATTATTTAAAATATTGTGTTTATTATTATTAACTTTTGAACTATAAAACAAAAAAATAATTATTTAATAATAGTAGTAGTATTATATTATTATTAACTACTATGTATTCATTTATTAATACTCAAAATATTGTTTATTATTTATCAACAGACAACATTTACATCAATACTGTAAAATACAAATGTGTATTTATTATTATTATTATTATTATTAATAATTTAGTTATTATTTTTAAAAAAAAAAAATTTTATTTCACAGAACATCGAATGACTTGCCCAACTGCAATTAGCTACAACCACAAACTTCCATAATCTTAAATGAATAAATGAGGATATTCAACCAGTAACAATATGATCCAGGACGTCATATTATCCATTGGAACCGATTGGATCATAATAAGTGGTCTCTATATGGCTGAATGGGGTAAGAAAAGTCATGCAGTTTGTCTTGCCTTCTTGCGGCCGAATAGTAGAAGTTCTCTGAAACGCTCCGTCTCCTTGCCAACATTCTCTGGCACACCCATGAAAGTGTCTGATAGAAGGGATATTGGCCCCGCCTCTTCCTCCTCAGCACGCTCTATTGCTTCGTTGTTGAAGTCGATGAGATTAGCCTCATTTGGTGATTTTCCCGGCAACCAGACAGAGCGATGCTCCTTTAGCAACAGGTCAGCGATGTCTGTGCCCACTACCGTCTAAAACAAAGACGAAAAACTATTCAGTATACTTTAACTAATTGGTATCGAACAAGCAACCAAACACAATACACACTCTTAGTTATGGTTAGGGCTGCACAAACACGCACCCCATTCTGGCGACACAGCAGCACAATGAACTCCCAGATGAGGTAGGTGGAGTCTTTGTCAATGAGATCATCATTTCGCAAACACTCTTGGGCTTTGTTCAGAGCAAACTTTATGACATCCACCTTATGAGTCTCCTCTCTGTGGACGTAAACATGAGATGATGAGTGGATTGTTTGACTGTGTACGTGGCTCTAAGCGTGTCAGAGTATACACATGTAGGACTTTACTCAGTAAATAAAGGATGACTCTTACTTGACGAGCGGGCCAGGGAATGAACGCATTCCTGACTGTTCTGGAGAATCCTGCAGAATCGTCTGGAATAACATCAGAGCCAAGATATCAGACGCAAATCATGTAGTTGAGCAATTATCATGGAGCTATTTATAACCAAATCACAAAAACAAAACTTCACAGTTGAGGATCAAGGGGAAGTTCAAAAGTTAAACAAATTAACATCTAATTGCAAGGTAACTCAATCAGCTGCAAAGTCCTATTTTATTTTATTTTAAATTTTTTAAGGTGATGACCTGCAGTTGATTTATATATCAGGATATTTGCACTCTGACTCAATTGTTACCTCCATACTGTGGATTTCCACAAGTGTAGGCTGACCAGCAGAGGGCAGGTTGGGTTGGACAAGGATCAGCTGACCAGCAGGACCAAACCGAGCACAGCGATGAGGAACAGAAAACTTCTCTGGGGTCAACGGCCTTGGAGGAGCTGAGAAAGAAAAAAGAAAAAAAAGAGAGATAGTCACAGAGAAAGATGGTTCATGATAATTTTACTTCCAAAAAAAGTCAGGAAGCTCTTTTTAATGCATGTGCATTAAGTGTAAAATTTATGCTTTAAGTATTTTAATGCTACAGAGAATGCCGGGAAACACTTATGTCAAGCCAGGGATATTATTGTGAACAAAAACCATTAAAAATTCATTACTGAAAAATATATTAACTGAAATAAAATAAAATATAAAAAATACATATATTTTATTTTAGCTAGCTGCCAAGACATTTCTCATTTTCATTTAGTTTTTCTTTAAAAATAATAACTCAACTAAAACTAAAATGATATGTATTTAAACTATATAGATATATAAAACTAATAAAAATGACAAAAAAACAAAAAATACCAAAAACTTTAACTAAAATCAAAACAAAAAAGAAAATGTAAAAATAAAATTAAAAATAACAAAAATAGTAGATAAAAAAACATTGTATCAATCAATAAACCTGAAAAATGAGTAGTATTTTGTGGAAAGTTTATAATGAAAACAGAGAAGGCTGTGGCTCAAAAGAAAATCCCAACATTAAGTGCAACATTATGGTGGACATTGTGCTTTGTGTGCAATACTTACGCTGCTCTGGAGCAGTCCAGGTGTTGTCGGTAGAGTAAGGAATCTGACTGTAATCTACAGTATCGGAAGGGTTAGGATACTGGCTGTAGGTGTAATCCGCTGGAAGAGTCGTCCCAGTGGCATCATAGGCTGCACTGACCAAATCTGGTTGACTTCTATACACTTGACTCTGTATAAAGAAGAAATTTGTTATACACATTCACAGGCACACAGACACATACACAGGCACAATTAGATCTACACAGACCTGTTGTGAGCGTGAGCTGAAGCTACTGCGTCGACTGTGTGATGAATGCACACTGTGTGCTGACTGTTCACTGTGAACCGAACGGCGGTCAAACTCATCAGCGTACGGGTCACGTCTGCGGCCCTCATCATCAAAGCTGGAGTCATAACCAGGGTAATACCGCAATGGGTCATCATAGCCCTCTTTTCGGCTGGCAACCATTATCATGAAAACTCAGTTAGAGAGGTGTCAGCATGTACAAAAACAATGACTACACAAGTGTATGTGTGTACCTGTTTTGATATTGCTGGTTGTAGTAGGCATCTCCATAGTACCAGCCATATACTTGATCATAGTAGGCTTTGTAGCGTGGATCATAAGCAGCATTTGGATCATACCACTTGCTCCTATCTGAATACACACAAAAACACACTCATAAGTAAAATGCAGAAACCACATTTAACCCTTGGGTGCATAGAGATAAAGTGTCTGTAGTGCTGTCTTTACCTCCATAGGCATCATACTGTCTCTTATAGTAGTTTGCATAGTAGTCATCATAGGCACTACGGCTGGATCTAGAAAAGTCTTCTTGATACCCCTGTCTAAGATCAAAAATTAAAAAAGTTAAAAACAAAAGTACAAAATGTGCAGTCTAAAGCTGCTTTTAAATTAGGGCTTTTGGTGCTAAACACTTGCATCAGATTCTGGGTATGACTGAAAGATTGGTCTACAGTTGAAGAGCTGTATTCAGGAACCATTTTGTGCATGTTAAGTTATGGTGTAAAATCAAAAATTCTAGTGGTAAACAGCTGCTTCTAGCAAGTTATGGTATGCAAGCTCAAAACAGTTTGGAACCAAATGTGCACTTTGAACAGAGAATCAGGGATAGAAACTCAAAAAATAGAGTTAGCAATAGAGCAAGCAATAGAGACCAAGTGTGAAATAGGGATGTAATGGTATGAAAATTTCTTATCACGATTATAGTGACCAAAATTATCACGGTTATCAGTATTATAACGGTATTGTTCAAATGTGCTGGATATTTTCAAAAAGTACAGACACATAAATCACTTTACCAAGTTTTATATTTAAAAATCAACAAACAACAAATAAAATGACTTTTTGTTTGCATAATCACTAAAACAATAACGTTACCAGTGATGTCCGGATTTTAAATGACAACAGTTTAATAGCATGTTCAAATATCTAATGTAAATGATCAAATAAAGCTTTGAGAAAGTTTCATAAAAAGGTAAACCTCACATTTCAGCATTTAAATAAAGAAAAGGGTTAAGTCAAAATGATAATTGATTAATAAATGATTACATGCATTTTATCTGCTCCATAAATAATTCTAGAAAACTTATCTGAATTGTTTAAATGTGTAGAATCCAGATACACTTGTTTTTCATCAACCGGTCAAAATTTACAGCAGGGCATGCAAATTCAGTCCGTTTGGCCAGACAGAATCTGCACCCAGGCTGAATATGAATATAAGTCTCTGTAAATCCACTCTCTGACAGCAGGTGGCGCTTTATATGGAAAAACTGAATTACAGCTGTTTCCTCCGTGCACAAAGCATTGCGATTAAAACACTACTTTATTAGGTATTACACGGAGCGAAGATGAAAACAAAATGCCATCGAATCGTTTCTGAAGACAGTCAGAACCTTCAGAGGTACATTCATATAATTAATTCATTCATTTGTATAATTCCCCTCAACACCCTGTTTTCACTCAAAACAAAACTATTCTGCTGCTGTGTGCACGTGAGACTGTTACTTAAAACTGTGCTTTATGCTGGACAGTATTTATTTATCTTGAGTTGTTCAAATCGTGGTAATCCAATATAGAGCTGTCGCGATTCATCGATTTTAGTCGACTAGTCGATTTTGAAAAATCGTCGACTTCATTTTGCTAGCGTCGACTAACCGGCAAAATACCGGAAGTGCCGCATTTCACGGACAAGAATCCATAAAACACATTATTAGACTATTTTCCAAGGCTGCATGATATTAAACCCATTTAAAAATCATAATTAAGCATAATTGTGAATTCACAAACGCTATGATTTAATTAAATAATTATATGCGATGCAGTTCTAACACATGAGCTTTAATTATTTACATGCGTGCAGGTTAAGTACGTGGGTCACACAGCGGCTCCGTTCACAGTAGTTCCACAGAAACTTATCATTTACATGTGTGGAGCGTCTCAAACTCCATCTCTGCATGTTGTTGTGAGTTTGGGTTTATTATAACGTTCATCTGGGAACGCAACGTGCGCCATTTCATCAGATTTGTAAGGTAAATCATTTATAAACCTGTGCAAACACAGGAGAATACATCGCGATTTGAAAATAAAAGCTCAAACCCTCACTCTGAGTTTACACGTTTTGATGTCCACATATTCATTTACTTACAGCAGCTATAGCATTTCTGTCCTAAAGAATGGCCAAATATTAAAGATTAAGTGGACATTTGAATTAAATGGTGCTTGGTCAATATTAAACAAGGATTAGATCGCGCAGTAATGTTTAAAAATAATCATCAGGCGCCTCCTGCAGGCCTTTGTTGTTATGCGAAATGTACATTAGCTCTATTGTTTATAATACATTATGTATTTTAACAGTTTTGTTCAATAAAACCATATGATTTCTTGCTTTTGATACTTTATTTGAACTAATTATTATTGCATCATTGCTATTATATATGTATTTTAAGTCATTTTAAAAGCTATTGTTCACTTACATCTATTTTTATTACCACAAAAACATTATTATAATTATAGGGCCCTATGAAATCCGTTTTATTTCCAAATTCATTTTTTTCCATTTTCATTTTTCTATACTCTGTTTTAATGGTTAAATTAAATTTTGTTAATCAAAAAGCCTGTCTAATTAATTGAGTTTTACAGTTTTATCTGTACCAAATTCTTATTTTCTGGATTCTATTTTAAATGGTTCCATTAATTTTTTTTTCTTTTCTTTTTTCTTTTTCAGAAATACTGCACATTTACATTTTTCTCATAAATAAATTCTGGTAAATAATATTTCTGGTAAATACTCCTTTATTTAAATACTGATTATAATTGTATTATTAGACTAGAACACGTGGATATGTTGTCTTTCTTACACTATAATACTGAACTAATTTCAGTGATTTGGACTGAGAGATGGACACTTGCTTCTTGCACTCTATGTTGCACTTTACTTTTGCTTTAAAAAAGGATTTCATAGAAATTTGGATTTAATTTGGTTTAATAAAATATTATAAGTAATATTATAAGTAAAATATTATAAGTAAAATTGTTGATTTTTTTGTGGGAAATTAATTGTTTAGATTGATCGATTAATCGATAAATTAGTCGATAGATTAATCAAAATAAAAATAGTCGTTAGTGGCAGCCCTAATCCAATACGGTTTTAATGATAATGTAAATATGAAACGGTAATACTAACCGTGGGGAATTTTATCATGATTTATCGTCAAAACGGTAATCGTTACATCCCTAGTTCAAAGTGTCAGAAAGAGTGTGAATGACCTGACCTGGAATTGGGTCTGTCCGAGTATTGGCTGGTTCTAGAACTTGGCCTCTCAGGTTGACGTTCAGCCTCCCGGTAGCCAGGATTTTGACCATCATACCAGCCGTATCGAGTATCTCCTCTACGGTAGGGATCATCCTACAAAATTGAATATTTTACTAAGTCATGTTTTAAGTCTAGCATTTAGAAGCTTTGTTAGGTGGAAACACACTAGATCATTACATCACTGCACCTGATAGTAGCTTTGAGATCTGGGATCCACAGGGTACTGGGGTGGATACAGCGGTCTTCCATTCTGGTACTCAGGGTAGGGTCCCGGGTAGTACCCTGCATAACCCGGACCAGGTGGCATCGCAGGAGGAGCACCATGGCCTGACTGATCGCCTAGAGATGAAGGAGGTCTTTGGGGTTCTTGAAGTGGCTGGGGGGCAGAGTTCCCAGACTGGGGTGGGTAAGAAGAAGGTGGGGCAGATCCAGATCCAGGAGGGGCACCACGTTGAGTTGGAGGGGCCTGTGGAGGAGGCTGGTGTTGAGCTGGAGGTGGATGGGCAGGGTGGGAGGTGTGAGTCGGATAATAGTTGGGTTGGTTGCTGGAGGGTCGTGGGGGGTTAGGGATCTGCTGAAGGGGTAGAGCCTCGCTGTCAGACTGCCCACCCTGCTGTGCATCTTTGGTGACCTGCAGGTAAAAGCCGGGTGTGTTATTCACCAAGCCCGCAGGATGGGCAGACTGAGAGACAGCTGGGACTGTCACCTGATTCGTGGACTGTGGTTGATGCATAGAAAAATCAAGCAGCTCATAATTTGAAGATTCATTGTGACTGGTGGCAGGGGCAGAAGTCTGAGCTTGAGAAACAGAAGGCAGAAGAGACTGGCTGTCACCTCGAAGAGACTGAGCCCTTGAGAGAATGGGTCGGGGTGCTTGAACAGAGGGCTGAACATCTTTTGCCTCTCGTGCTAGATTCAAGATACCTTGAGTGGAAGAAGTGCTGAAGTTTACTTGTGTCGGAGAGAAAAGAGGCTGTAGCTGATTCATTGAAGGGGAATTCTGAGGCATTTGATTGGTCACAGAAGACTGAGGGGGTGGGTGCACAGGAGTTGCTGTCTCTTGAGGACTTGTCTGATTGGAGGGTTGTGAGAGGTTTTGAGAGGAAACCAAACTGGAAGGTGGCGCAATCAACACAGGCTGGTTTAGGGCCTCTACGGGAGGCGAGGTCACCAGCAAGGAGGCATATCCCAAACTTGCCTGAGGCGTGGAGTCTGGGGGAATTTCCAGGTTTTCCGAGGGAGGCTGTGGATCTGGCTTCGCTGGATGCAAATCAAGAGGGCCATCCTCCGGTGGCTGGATGACTTCGGAGGGATGTGCTGGAACAAATGTTGCAGCCAGAGAGGGTGCTGCAGGGGCTAACAGTATGTTAGCACCTAGACTGGCAGTGTCATTTTGAGCCCAGAGTGTAGTAGCGGGACTCTCAATGGGGCGTCGTGCTCCCTGAGCTCGAGATGAGGGTCGGCGTTCCGGTAAGTAAATGGTCTCCAAGTTGTCTGGGGGTTGTTCTAGGTTGCCAGGCTGCATGTCACGTCCACCCTTTTCCATGACCATGCGTGCACGATCAACCTCCGCAGGTCGAACTCCTACACCATGTGAGCGGACAGGCTCAAAGGAAGAATTCGCACTCGCTTGGAACACACCAACTGGTTTAGGTGGGCTAGGAGTTGGGAAAGTAGGACTCGCCTCTGCAGCTGGGTTGGAGTCTATCTGTTCAAAGTATCCACCAGTGGAGGGATGCAAAGGAGGGTGATCTGGTGGGCGGGGACTTTCCTGTTGGATAAATGTTCCCACAACACCTTGCTGTCGCCGAGGGATGTGGCTGCCGCTGTGAGGACCGTGTCCACTGCTGTGACTGACGTTACTGTAGCTGGATGAAACACTTGCAGAGCGGGCAAGACGAGGACCAGTCTCAGGTGTCTCCAAATTAGGCCCCCCCCCAAAGGCATGGCTTGGAGGAGGCTCACTAGGCAGCACTTCCTGGTTTGGAACACATTCCTGATTCTCCACAGAATCACACGGTCCTGCTCCAGATCGAATGTTACCAGTGTCATTCAAATATGGACCAGAGAACTCAGTCATCGAATGGAAAGGGTGATGAATCCCATTTACACATCCCTCCCCTGACAGAGTTTCTACATTTTCAACATCATTGCCCCGAAAGAACATTGAGAGTGTTCCGGTATCACTGAGAACTTCAGAGTAGGAGACAGGACAGGCACTCTGAGACGGATCCTGTGGGTTTTGATTGAACCATGGCTCTGAGGGTCCACCTGACTGACTGAAGTAATTCTGAGCCGGGAAGTGGGAGTTCTGTTGCTGAGTTGCAGCAGGCCCAGTCACATGTGGTTGAGCTGACTGACCTTGATTCTGAGCTTGTGTCACTGGTGGGGCTGTGTGGGGATAGGGCACAGGAGGTGGGGCTTGAGCTTGAAAAGGATTAGATGGGAGATCACTAGTTGGCTGAAAGTAGTTTTGAACAGAGGGTGGGCGGCTTCCATGGTCAGGCACCCAGTGAGAAGGTAGGGGAGGTGTTGGCTGGGATTGAAAAGGAGTATGGGATTGAACTAGAGGTGTTGGGCCAGTGGAGGGTGGATGTGATGAACTAGAGCTGAAGGAAGGAGCAGGGTTAGGCAATTGTGCTATGTAGGGCATTGGTTCTTGGGAATTAAAGTATCCTGGTTCTGCAGGTAGAGGGTTAGAGCTTGGTGTGGACCCTGGGGGAACAGGTTGTGGTGTAAAAATTCTTGGTGGTGGGCCAGGAGAGGCTGCCTGCACTGCTCCTGGTGGTGGCCCTTGTGGTGGTGTCATTGGGTTAAACCCGGGCAGGAGAGGACCTTGCATAGGAAGTGGGTTGCTGTTTGTGGGTGGAGCTTGGCTGCCCCCTGCCATGGGCGAAAAACTTTGTCTTCCAAAGGCAAAAGGATCAGTCACTGGCTGCGTGGGCGGGGCAGCCGGTGTCATAGCAGCTGCAGCCCCATGCTTGTGAGGTCTGGTTCTTCTGAAGGCATTGGGTCCACCGGAGGGAGGCGGAGGTCCACTAGCTCCAGGAGGAGCTGTCCGAGGAGGGGGCTGCATCGTTTACACTCACAGGTTTCCAAAGTGTTTACACTTACTGGAGATCTCCCTATAGTTTGAAAAACACAGATTTGTGTCATATCTTGGTGTAAACATTGTATGATTTTACCACAGGGTTTGCCTGTTATCAACATGCATCATGTGAACACATCCAAAGTTCAGTTAATACTGCTAATAGCTGCTCAGCTAAAATAACAATGACCATTCTGCTTTAAACATCATATGGTGAGAGTGTCAACACAGGGGCAACGTGGCACCTCTATAAAAGTACACACAAAAGTATCACTAGCAGACACACAGAGTGCCTCACCCATTCATGAACAAGACATGCAGCTGTTTTATACAATCTGATCATTTGTGAAAGTAGCATCAATTTTGATTTCATTTTGAAGTTAAAACCAATTTTCTGCTCTTGAACAAACATTATCACACCATCTGAGATTCATAAGCTTTATGATGAGCAGGTGTGAAGACAGCAGTACTCCACTATGTTGGCATATGAACAGTCACCACCACGATCAGAAACCTGATATTAGACACACTGCGGGCCGGGTGTTAGAAATGTGCATTAAGTTACACTGAACTTTGAATCCTGTCAGACATTTTTTAAAGCAGGGGGCCTCACCTCTACAAGTGCACAGTTTAATCTTCAACAACAGGGGACAGACGCAGATTCTGATTATGAAAATACACTGTTTATCACTAAACAAAATGTTCACAGTCACACCAACTGTGACTAAAACAACACCACTGTGACAAATACAGCATTGGTCAAACATTTGGACAGATTTTACAGAATATAATTATGTTATAATATAATATAATTTCCCATGATGTTTAAACCTTTTGATTTAAAAGCTTATGCTTAAATGCTTGAAGTTAATTTTCTAAATAAACATACACTGCTGTACTATAAAAGTTTGGTGTCAGTAAGATTATTTTTTGAAAGATATTAACACTAGTGATTAATACTTATTCAGCAAGGATGCACTGATAATAAGTGATGGCAAAGACATTTATAATGTTATAAAATAATTTCTATATCAAATAAATACTGGTCTTTGAACCTTCTCTTCATCAAATAATGTATCATGGTTTCAAAAATAATACTAAAAATAATATTGCCGCACAACTGATTTTAACATTGACAAGAATAAATGTTTCCTAAGCATCAAATCAGCATATTAGAATGATTTTTGAAGGATCATGTGACACTGAAAACTGGAGTAATGATGCAGAATACTCATTACTGGAATAAATTACATTTGAAAATATAATCAAATGGAAAATAATTATTTTATATTGTAATCATATTTCACATTACTACTGTTTTTATTGTTTTTTATTATTATTGTTGTTTTGATCATTTAAATGCCCCCAAACTTTCGAATGGCAGTGTAACTGCACTTAAACATAATTTTTTAGAAAGCTCTTTGCAGAGATGTAATCTAGACAAAGGGTGGCAACTTTGAAGAAGCTCAAATATACGGTGGTTTTTAACATTATGCTGGTCACCTATAATTCACATACTTTCATTTGTGTCTTTTCAGTCTTGAGCTAAATTGAGGGAAATAGAAACAATCAAGAATGAGTAGGTGTCCAAACAGATAATCTACATCCACAGTGATCTTGTCTCTGCTTACACTTTTAGCCATTATGGATCAGAAAACACACAGATATAACTCTGCATTTGAACCGATTGGAAACAATACTGCGACCAGACAGAAAGCACATAATGGAATTTCTGGAGCCCAAGGGCTGATAATTCAGTTGAGGTGCCATATAACAGTCTAATTGTGTTACCACACAGAGGGCTACTGTTCTTAATCACGTCCAGGACGTTTTGTGTTGTCTGCAGAGATTTTGATGACAGATAACACTCTCAAACTGTAGCTAAAAGCATTATATTAAACAACTTTTTAAAATAAAAAATATGCAAGATGCATATATACTGCATTATATCCGGCTCCAAGGCGGACACGTAAAGCGCCCCTTACTGGATTTAACCCACTGATGTCACATCCTGGTCTTTAATTCCTCTCTTTAACTACATCAGCAAATATACTTACAAGAGGTTTTGTACCGATGTATTGAAAACACACAAAAATAATATAATGCTGTTAATGTGGATCATGGTGCTTAGTGGACAAAACTGTCAAAACAAAACATACACACTAAATAAACTTACAGCAGTGTAAATCAAGCAGGAAAAAGGCAGAAAAGCAGTAGCTAAACCACAACATAACTAATCAATGAAGCCTACAAATTTAACTACGGACCTGGACAGTAGAATTTAGAAATGTCACGAGAAGAAACACAAAGGAATCAACATAAGAAATGTAAATAGAGGATGCGAGGAATTACAGGTGACAGCTGACTGGGCCACTAGCCGTTAGCATGCTAAAAACTACAGTTAATCCTTCGAACCACAGAACTGTCCGACCCAAAACATACTGCTCCATAAGGGATCTCTTACCCGTTATCTTCCAGTCGAGATGCCCAGATACAAACAAAACTCGATACGAGCGCGGCTGGAGTTGAGTTTCTCAGAGAAGTGCAGGACACCGCAGCTGACACTTGTCCGCCATCTTGGCCGAGCGCTTGGCGACGTGTACATGTGACGTCACGGACATTTCCCGTTTGGCCCCGCCCCATAAACGACAAAAAATAAACATAAAATATTACATAAGCACCACAGTCTACTACTCAGTGTGAGCTTTAATTTTCGTTAAAATATAATATTAATAGCATTACTGTATTTTACGCTTACTGCATTATAAAATCAAATGCTGGCCTGACTGGCTTTGAAATGGCGCCCTCTGTTGATCTCGGAGGGTATTTAAATAATTCAATGTTTTGCACATAAACAAGTGTGAGCAAGCGGTCAATGTTTTTTTCTTACAGATTTGGAACTAATTCGACATATTTCTCTAAAATAAGTCCCAAAGTGTCAAAACAACAGATTTTAATTCTGCCATACAGTTTCTCAAAAGGCTCTCAATATTTTTAGATTACGTTATCAAAGTAAATAAAGACATAACATTATATTTTATATAAGGTATTTTACTTTAATATAATGATATAATATACTGGGTAAACTCGAATATTTAAAAAAGAGACCAGAAAATTTGCTTAAGCATTAGCTAGATAAAATAGCCAATTTTTCACCTAAAATGCAGAGAAAATAAACACAAGACAAGGGTCAATTTAGAATCATGTTTTTATTTTTGCATTTGTCTTGATGGATATGTTTACAAAATGTATAAAACTAACAGAGGGTAAAGCAAACTAATATGTCCAAAACACACAAACAAACAAACATATAAATCTAAAACTATAATAAATAGTGAAACATTGATGCAGGATTCTCTGAAGGGTTTTGCATTTTTGTTTGCATAAAGAAACACTCCTGATTCTGGAAGTGTCTGAAATGACACACACTTAAATACATCTAATGATATCTACTGTATTGGTCCAGTAATCATGATCTGTGAAAGGCCTAAATCCCGAGTTTACAGTAGTGTCTCTCACATTTTTCTGAGCTGCAACCGTTGTTTGTTTTTGGTCACTGTATTGGGTCTGAATCACTATGTGGATCTATACAAGAGTGGATATTTTTCTGTATCTATGTGTTGGTGTGCATGTATGTATTTATACAGACATTACACATTTAGTCTATATCCAGGTCGCTGTCGGAATCGCTAGGGTGAGTGACAGCGGCATTGCGAATAGACGAGTGTGTGTTTGGCTGTGTGTATTTCTCTGGAAGAAGCCCGTATTCCTGCAGCAGAGCTTCGACGTCTGTGGCGTAGAAATCATCTCCGAGCTGATCGGACACACGCACCAGATTCCCCACCAGCTCACCGCCGCGGTACAGCAGCAGGGCCGGCAAAGCCGAACTGCGGAACAGAGCGCTGGTGCCGACCGCAGAGCCCCGGACCCGACAGAACTTCACCTGCAGGTCGTAGAGAAGAACAGAGAAGTAAGAAATCACAACTTAATACAAACTAAAAGAATAGCTTACCCAAAAATTTGAATTTGCTGCAAATTTACTCTGGCCATCCAAGATGTAGAGGAGTTTCTTCATGGGAACAGATTTGGAGAAATGTAGCATTCCATCACTTGCTCACCAATGGATCCTCTGCAGTGAATGGGTGCCGTCAAAATGAGAGTCCGAACAACTGATAAAAACATCACAATAATCCACAATACTCCAGTCCAGCAATCTTGTGAAGCGAAAAGCTGCATGTTTGTAAGAAACAAATCCATCAAGACATTTTTAACTTGAAACCATTTTCCTGTCCTTTATCCATAATAACACTTCCTCCAGTTAAAAAGTTGTCTCATCTGAATCAGGAGAGAAATCTGCACAGATCAAGCACAGTTTACAAGCCAAAACAATTCTAAATATATATGTGAGTGGATACTAATGTGAGAGGACGACAGGGGATGGACTTTTTCAATGCAGGAAGTATTACTATGGACAAAAGACTTGTATTTTGGCCAAAAGCAACAATTTAAAGTTAAATTATCTTGATGGATTTGTTTCTTATAAAATGCAGCTTTTTACTTCACAAGACATTAATTGCTAGACTGGAGTGGTGTGGATTACTGTGATGTTTTTATCAGCTGTTTGGACTCTCATTCTGACGGCACCCATTCACTGTAGAGGATCCATTGTTGAGCAGGTGATGTACATGTCTCCTGCTCAACATGTACATCAGTTCAGGTGAATAAACAAATACATCTACATCCTGAATGGCCAGAGGGTGAGTACATTTTCCTTTTTTGCTGGACTATTCCTTTAAAGCTCTATAATGAAAACATTTCTTCATCATTGTTACCATTGGGTACTGCATTGCGAGGCAGAGCAGGCTTCCATCCATGGCCTGGCAGGCGGGCACCTCTGGCTCGTAGATGTGGACCAGCACCAGAGTGCTCTTGCCCTCCTCATCTACAGCGCGCAGGAACTCCTCCCCCGAAGAGATGTCAATCACCTTTTCGAAGCGCCGCCCTCCACACAGCTGTCGCTGCATCTCCTCCATGCGCTGAAGACGATACTGCTGGAGGAAGGATTCATCCTCATCATCATCCTCCTCCTCTTCTTCTTCATCCACACGGAGGTTCATCTGAAGAAAAATAAAAGAAAAAAGGGAGAATGAAATTTTGTTGCTGATATTCGGAAATGAGGAGGGCAAAGTGAAACGGATTTAAAAGGTAGAAAAATGTGTTTATATTTGTTTTTTATTTTTAAACGTGAGATTTAATATCCATCTGATATAAATAATTAAGGTTATTAAAATTAACTAGAACTATTAAAAACATTTTCTTTACTTAAAATTAACTAAAGTAAAATATTTAAAAAGTCCTATTTTATTTCAGTTTGCAAGGCAACATTTCTAATTTTCAGTTATTTTTACATTAAGATGAAATAAAAATTCAATAAAATAGTAAAAAATACAAACTAACAAAAAAAATGACAAACTTCAACTGAAATTAAAAAAATACATATTTAAAATATTAGTAAAAACTATAATAGACAACCATCATATCATGACTAGGGATGCATCGATCCGATACTCAGGATCGGTATCGGCTCCGATACGGTCATTTTCCGCGGATCGGGTATCAGAGAGACGAGACCGATCCAAATCCGATATTGTGTGTATACTATTCTGTGTTATTGTTAAGCCCCACAAAAGCACTATAAAGCACCATAAAGTCAAAGTCCAAGTGTTCTGAAGCCGTTTCATAGTTTAATGTGAGGTAACGTTACAGATTAATATTTAAGTCGTTAAATTCAAGTTCAGGTAAACTCTTCTCTCTGCTGCATCAATATCTCTTTCCTCTGTGCTTTGAACTTCTCTATGCGGAGCTGCGTGCTGTGACACCGTGCTGCTTCAAGCGCATCATTCTGCGCACGGGATGCGCATAAGAGTTTTGTGCCGTTCTCTATTGGAGCTTTTCGTATTATAATACTTTTGCGCAATTAAATTATTTATAGCGTTTCTTGTACTGTCCTATCAAGGCTATTAATAATCGAATGTATAGCACAGTAATGGAGGCAAGACTCCTCTATCATATGTTGCTGCCTTCATTACTGTGCTATATATTTAAAAGAAATGTCTTTTAATTTTGTAGTTTATATTTATAAATAAATACATTTACTTGTTTTCATTAATGTATTTTACAACAATGCAAAGAGCAATGTGTAACATTTTACCAGATTTAGTCCTTCACATATTCACTTTTATTTGTTCCCCACTAAATAATGTTATTTCACTAAATGTTTAGATTTTATAAAATTGTGCACTCATGATTTTTCTAGAATAACTTTTGCTGCTAAATTATCCACTAACCTAGTTTATAATATTATTTTTGTCATAGATTATGAATGGGTCTGTTTACACCTGCACGTCATGCATTTTCTCTGATCTGATATCTATCTGATTTGTTAAAACGTTTCCATTTACACTTGGCCACATAAATCTTCACAAAATGGATATAAATCCGATCTTCAATTCCCACGCTGTATATAAATTTAACGAAGTTCACGTCAACGAAATCAAAAGCGCTGCATTTTATTAATTATCAGCTCATTTCCAGATCAAAGACCGCAATAGGAGAGCGCGCGGCATCAGCACTGGAAAGATAAGCTTGTCTTATACTTTTAATGAAGATGTTGAGCGTCTGCGTCTTTCTTTCAGTTTCATTCGCGGCAGTTTGCGCGTCTGCGATGCCCAGCTACTCATCCGCGGTGAGGCTTGTTGCATTAGTGCAGTCATATCTGTCTAAAATGTCATATAGCCTATAACACAGTCTCACACGTTTATTATTTTTACATTTTGGGAGGAGTAAAATTCACATATGTGGTTTCAACAACCAGATGCATTTAACATGTCCAGTTCGTCTGGAATGACCTCCTCCTGAAGTGTTTTGAGCGATCGGATTTATATTACAAAACGCATGAAGTGACCAGGTGTAAACAGCCCCTATATATATTTTCATGTTAAAAATGAAGTTGTCTAGTAGATTGTGTTTAACACACAAAAGAGTGACACAGAAGTATAGAAACTCTACATTGATTAAAAAAAATAAATAAAAAAGAAACTGCGCTAGGATCGGATCGGAATCGGCGATACTCAGAATTTTCTGGATCGGATCGGATCTGAAAAAATGGTATCGTTGCATCCCTAATCATGACATTCTGTGATGTATGTTGACTCGACTGTGTATAAAGTGTTTCTCACTTTGCTTGCGATCTTATCCTGCAGCTCCTTCTGTTTCTGTCTGTCGGCTTCTTCCTCCATATGCGACTTGCAGGTCATGCTGAGTTTCTTGATGAGTCGCTCCATCTCTTTCTGCTGCTCCACGCGCTGCTCGTTCTCCAGCTGCTTGTATTTACGCCAGTCATTGATCACTCCCTTCGGCCCTGTAGGAGAAACACACACAGTCCCACGGATGTGTGGTTGATGAACGTGGATGCAGCTTCTTTTATTCAGAGGCTGTGAGAGACAGAAGTACAAATGTGTGTTCACATTTCCCATTTAACCGTACCAGTGTTGACCGAACTGCCATCTGCACTGTAGTCCAGTTCCACATCCAGCACCTCCTGGTCGCGGATGGTTTTGGATGCGTTCTCCTCTTCCTCATGATCGCTCTCTTCATCCTCACTGCTGCTGTAGTAATACTGCAGCTTCTCCCCAAGAAGCTTATCATCAAGCGTTGTCATGTCGTCACACTTGAGATAAAATGTGAAAGACACACAGAAAACATACAACCATCATGCAAGAACATCAAAAAACATCGAAATCAGCAGTTTAGCAGTTTTTAGTTAAGCAGACAGCACAGACAGCTTTCCATTATACAAAACATTAAACGAGACTCAAAATACAACAAGGTAACTAAAGGTAACACTTCACATAGTTAAATTAGTTAACAGTAGTTAATCCCAAATATTATATTTTGTGAAATTCAAAATAAAAATATTTAAACAATATTAGGTATCATGAACAATTAACATTTTTTTTTTATCTACAGCATTATTTTAAATCTAGGTTAAATGTATTTTATAAATACAATAATGTTCACTGATGTTATCAAATATTTATAAATTATTATTACGCAATGCATCAAGTCTTCTTTAAATGTTAAAAGTGTATTAGTATATGTAGAAATTAACATTGATGTATTAAATCCTGGAAAATTATGGTACGCTGTATTATCATTGCATAATAATTTTGCTTTATATTTACAATAAAACATTAAATACAATGTCACAATAATATAATATATAGGTATATTAGGTTTAAAAAACATTAGTCTATTAGTATTACAGTATTATTAGTATTACAGTATTTAGATTAAATTATTATCAAAGACTGCATGCCTTCTCTTATTTTCTAGATAATTTAACTCAAAAAAGTACACAAATCTTACACAAGACTATCCTTTTGCTGCCCATCATCAAGTGCTGGTGGTTATTCAGGAAATGCAAATCTAGTTCAAATGAACCTCATGAGAATATTAGACTGGGGCTGGTAAGAAATCCAATTAACGTTAGCCCTCGTCCCCTATTGAGATTAAATCTAGACTAATGACTAAAGTCTTACAAAACATAATTTAAACATATAATACCTTTAATGTAAATACATACAGTCATAAATTATACTTCGTAAGAAATATGTGTAGATTTATCTAGTAAACAAGTATTAGCTAACCTGTCAAACAACCTGCTACCTAGCTATATAACGTTACATCAGGCAACGTTAATGTTTGAGAAACAAACTAACGTTACCTAAATGAACTGAAAAATCACTGTTCACTTACAGGGCGTCTGATTTGCCCATTAAAAATAAGTATAAAACTAAATTATATAACGTTATATGAGATTCCCGACGAGTGTTTGCTAGAATGCTATGTTAACATGCTAGTATGTTAGCTACTCGGTTAACGCACCAGAACACGACGCTACTAATAAACTAGGGTATATATATTATAAACAAGATGTGTTTTATGATTATTAAAACATTTATCATCTGTTAATCCGACTGAATTTTACCAATATGTGTCTCCTTTGTCGCAATTAATCGCTGAACAGCAGCTTCAGATTCTACACTGGCTCTCTACAGCGCGAGCACAAATACTGACCAATCACAGTGCCGAAGAGATGATTGACATGAGTATCCGCCAATAAGAGTTTGAAGCGATTGACAGAGGCGTTTCACATATGTTTTGGTGCCAGAATGATTTTTTTTTTTTTTACAGTATAGGGTTGCCAGGTCTGCGTAACAAAACTAGCCCAATCACGGCCAAAACTAGGTCAGGTCTAGAAAGGATACAGCTACGATCAGATTGCCCTACTGGGCATGCCATGCGCACATCATTTGCGTCATTTTTGTCACGCTGAACAACAGTTATTAATTATTGTATATTTGCATTATTGTAAGGTTACATTTAGGGTTGGGGTAACGCCAAAACTAGCCCAGTCTTCTTCTTCTTGAATTTTTTTGGCGGTTGACAAACAACAAAATGGTGTATTACTACCTTCCCCCTTTTTCTTTTTCTTTTTCTTTTCTTTTTATATTCTCTCCCACAAATTTGTTATTTTAAGGTACTGAAAAATAAAACTACAGCATTCATTTCTCGAGTTATTTTGTAATATATCTCTCAGTTTAAATTGCATTTTGCATTAGAATCCTTCTTTCAGTTTCGTATTTCTGACAGTACAAAATAACATGTTCCACTGATTCTTCTTGTCCACAAAATTCACACCTTCCCGTATCATGTTTACCCATTTTATAAAGTGTACTATTTAATCTTGTGTGTCCAAATCTCATCCTTGATATTAGTATTTCATCTCTCCTGTTTTTCCCTGCACTTCTCATCTCTCCCACTTTCCTTTGAATTCTGTAAAACCATCAACCTTTTTTCTTCTTATCCCATTGTTTTTGCCACCTTTCCTTCAGTCTTTTCTTAATAATACTCTTGATTTCACTCTTACTTAGATTAACAATTAAGTTAATGTCATTGTTTTTAACTGCTTCTTTTGCTTCTTTATCTGCAGTTTCATTTCCTTGGATACCAATACGTGCAGGCACCCATAAAAATACCACTGTAATACCCATCATTTGAATTCTGTATAACGTTTGCATTATTTCCATTAAAATATCTGGTCTACTTTCTGAGTGACTGTATAGTAAACTAGCCAATGATGCACATGAATCTGAACAAATAACTGATTTCAAAGGTCTTATCTCTTCTATCCACTGTATTGCTAATAATAGTGCAATCATTTCCCCTGTATAAACAGATAACTCATCACCGGTCCTTTTCCTTACCGATAAGAGAAATTCTGGAACAGTAAACGCTACTCCTATCTTATTGTCTAAACTCTTTGATGCATCTGTGTAGATCTGAACATAGCTGCAGTACTCATTAATATAGTGTTCCTGTGGCTCAGTGGTAGAACATTGGGTTAGCAGCACAAAAGGTCGTGGGTTCGGTTCCCAGGGAACACACATACTGATAAAAATGTATACCCTGAATGCACTGTAAGTCGCTTTGGATAAAAGCGTGTGCTAAATGCATAAATGTAAATATTTCTGCACATTATATAAGTTATACTCCTTACCCTTGTTTTTCTGTTCTAACAATGTAAAATCTACTATAGCATCTAAAAGTAACCAAGGTTTTATTACTGGTAGCGGTACAGTTGGACTAACATTGAACTGATTAACTTTAGGTTCTGTTGCTTTCTGTATCACCGTCCATCCAAAACCTTTCATTTTCCTCCTCTCTTTTTCAACAGGGCTTTAAAGTATCTAGTGTTGGATGCTCTTGACTATGGCCTTGTAAATTAACCCAATAATTCACTGACAACTGTACCCTTCTCATTTCTAATGACATTTCCCCCATTTCAACCTGTAGTGCTGTAATTGGTGTAGTTTTTATAGCTCATAATCATATAATCTCATCACCTGATGCTGTATATTATCTAACTTCCCAAGAGACGTTTCTGCTGCTGATCCATACACCACGCATCCATAATGCAGATGATTTATCATTAAATAACAAATCTGATCCATACCTGGAGCTGATTTCTTGTTTTTTCTAAGAGATCGATTTAATTCTGTCTTTGTAAATGTTATATTTATTTGGTCATTATAGTATTCCTCACTCTGTATTAGCTCTTTATACTGCTCCAACAGCCTTTCCCTTCCTCTTTTTCCCTCTTCACTAATATTGTATTTTAACAAAAAACTTCGCCAGCATTTCTGCTTTCTCTTCATCTTTAACAGCTGTTGTATCTCCATCCCGTAATATTGGATACCCAAATTCTCTTTTTATCCCATTCCTTCTTTTTATCATTCCCCATACTTGACCGATTTCTGTTTCCCTTCCCACTGTGTTACAAAACTTCCTCCAAAATTATTTTTTTTGTATTTTTAATGATTCTCCTTACATTTGCTTGCTTCCTTTTATATTCAATAAAATTCTGAAAACTATGATTCTTTTTTTAAAAATTGAAAAGCTTTATTTCGAGATTGAATTACTTTATCACATTCTTTTGTCCACCATGGTACAATCTTCTTCTTTTTCTTACCTCCCTTCTTTGGAATAGTCTGACTTGCTGCTAACAATATTGCATTATAAATATCATTATTAACCTTATCAACCCCTCCTTTAACTTCTATTTTTTCCATTTCTTGTTCACTAATACTCCTAAATGCCTCCCAATCTGCATTTTCAAAAAACCATTTATCTACTCCTGAATAACATTCTTCTATATTTAAATTGACTTCAACTGCTATAGGATAATCACTCCCTATAGTCTTTTCTCTAAACACCTCCCATACGCATATACCCGCCAATGAATTTGAAACAAGTGTAAGATCAATAGCTGCTTCTGTTCCTGTTCTTACATTAGTCCTTGTCCCCCTTCCATCATTTAAACATACTAAATCCTTACTCTCCATTAATTCTTCAATCACTATTCCATTCCCATCATTGCACTTGTCCCATAACATGCTATGAGCGTTAAAATCTCCACAACATATAATTTTCCCTTCAAAATGTACAATCTGTTCATCCAATACCTCTGGATTATAAAAATTAATCATTTTAACATTTCCTTTTTTTCCAAAACTTCTATTACTATAAATTCCAACTTCTTTCCTCTCCCTAGAACCTTATATTGTATTCCTTGTTTTACAAATATTATACACCCTCCCCCAATATCTTCCTCTCTATCTCTGCGTACACTATCATATCCTTTAGTACTAAAATCTAAAACTGGTTTAAGCCAGGTTTCCTGAATACATATGATTTCTGGTTTCTTTTTAAGCTCTTTTATAAAACCTTTAAACTCTTGAACATTTGCTAACAAGCTTCTTGCATTCCATTGTATAATATTCAGGTTGTCTTATCACCTGCACCTCCCGACTTCCCATCAACTTCCAGCCTTTTATTGATATTTTCCCAAGATGTATTGTTTATACCCAAAACCTTTTCAGCTCCCTTCACAATTATTTTAATTTTCTCTGTTTTGTGTCTAACTTGGTCAGTGCAATTAATTACATACGCAATGAACAAAATCAACCCATCCACTGTCAGAGTTGGGTTACTTTCCACTGCTTGACCAACCTCTTGTCTCGAACTAGCCCAGTCATGTTCATGGGGAAAATGGCTATCAATCGCTAAAATCGCATCCCGGTCCCAGTCCCGGGGTGTCACAACCTCCTTCTAGTGAGTTCCACCTCAGCCTAAACCTAACCCACAACCTAAGCCTCGTAGAAAACCAGAAAACGCATATTTATAATAAAATAAAAACAGATCTAGGCTACTTTATTTTTGTACCATACTAAAATGAGGACATCCCCAAAAGAGGGTTTTGTCAGGTTTAGCTCACTTCTGGATACAAATTTGTCACCAAAAAGTTAATAAGGCACACACACACACAGACACACACACGCACACACACACACACACACACACACACACACACACACACACACACACACACACACACACACACACACACACACACACACACACATGTTGGCTTTTGTGGTTTATGGGGACTCTCCATAGGCGTAATGGTTTTTATACTGAACAAATCTGTATGTGCTATTGCCCTACACCAACCCTACACCTAAACTTAGCCCTCACAGGAGACTGTGTGCATCTTATAGATTTTCAAAAAAACACCATTTAGTATGTTTTTTAAGCCTTTTGAATTACGGGGACATAGGCAGTGTCCTCATAAACCACCTTCAAATTGTAATACCTCTGTCATACCCATGTTATTATACAAATTTGTGTCCTCATAAACCACATAAACCCGCCCACGCACACACACACACACACACACACACACACACACACACACACACACACACACACACACACACACACACACACACACACACACACACACACACACACACACACAGAGTCTGGTCTGCTATCCTTGTAGGGACTCTCCATAGGCGTAATGGTTTTTAGATTGTACAAACCGCATTTTCTATCACCCTACAACAACCCTACACCTAAGCCTACCCCTTACAGGAAACTTTGTGCACTTTTACTTTCTCAAAAAAAAAGAGAAAGTTTTTTTTTTACTTTTATTTTTATTTTTTTTATGTGGCCAAGTATGGTGACCCATACTCTGAATTTGTGCTCTGCATTTAACCCATCCAAAGTGCACACACACACCATGAACACACACCCGGAGCAGTGGACAGCCATTTATGCTGCGGCGCCCGGGGAGCAGTTGGGGGTTCGGTGCCTTGCTCAAGGGCACCTCAGTCGTGGTATTGAAGGTGGTATTTATGGTATTTATAAGCTTTTGTACCCATGGGGACCTCAATTTAGGTCCCCACCGTGACCCCGTGAGTCTGTGTGTATTCAGGTTTAAGTCCCCACCAAGATATATAAACCTGTATACACACACACACACACACACACACACACACACACACACACACACACACACACAGTTCTCTGAAATTTTGCATCATTAAAATTAGTCATTAATGTAATTTTTGGAATTATAGCAATGCCTAGCAACTCAGAACATCCCAGAAAAGCTTAGCAACCAGCCAACATCAATTTTTGTCTTGAGGAACTTTTCTAGGTTTCATAAATAAAAAAATTAAAACATTATTAAAATATAAAGAAACATCTAAGCATGACAAGACATTGATGCAACTTATAAAAAAGTATAATAAAATAAATAATACATATATATAAAACATAATATATAAGTCAAATAAATAACATAATAAATTAATCATAAAATAAGTAATAAAACGTATTATAGTAAAATTATAGTATTTTATGTGTTTTGTATGGTAGCTGTTCCATGTAAGCAACAAATGAAAAATGGAGCTTAAGTTAAAGTACACTGGACAAAAATAAAAAAATAAAAATAAAAAGTTTCATTTCAGATGTCTACTACCACTATGGAATCTTTTTCTTCGAATGTGCATCATACATTTATATATGCTTCCTTTTAAACAGTATTGTAACAATATGACAATATGATACTAAATCAAAACTGTTTACAAAACTTAGCAGCATATTCAGAAGAGACTTACAAGAAGCATTGGTTACCATGTTTGTTTTTCCTCTTTAGTGATACCCACACAACCACAGACACTCATTTCACACATTCCACGTACATGCACCACACACACACACACACACACACACACACACACACACACCACATTCAGACCACATCTGCACTGTGACACACTGATGCTTCTCTTCTGTTATTCTGAGCTCTTTTAGATGATAAATTGTAACAATACAAGTCTAATAATTGTTCTCTGAAATATAGACTGACTATCATACAGGGATAAAGGCCTTCAGTTTATTAACGGCTTTGTGATTTTTTTTCCCTCAATAAACGCTATGTAACACTATGAAACAAAAACCACAACATCATCTATTTCACTATGCGATGAAAACTCAATTGACCATCGCATGCAATGACTAAAGGTTAACTGACGTCACTTGATCTAACATGTTTCAGGTTTGTGCAGCTAATGAGAATGCCTGAAATGATCATACATATGTTCAGACAAATAACTTGTTTAGGATTTCAACTTTTGCTGAAGGTGATCAAAGGTGATTTAGTTATTTTGGTAAATTCTTTAATGTATGTCTTTGTCCTCTCGACAGGTGAACCTACTACAAAATAATTATAATGCTGCCATTTATATGTGTCAGTTCAAAATAACACATTATGACCAAAAGCATGTGAACACCTGACCACTATGCTTACTGT
The DNA here is from genome assembly GCA_027422415.1 of Schizothorax lantsangensis. Lineage (NCBI taxonomy): Eukaryota > Metazoa > Chordata > Actinopteri > Cypriniformes > Cyprinidae > Schizothorax > Schizothorax lantsangensis. The sequence continues at coordinate 27,262,641 of CM049859.1, read as the reverse complement.
GTAAATGAATTCAGAACCACAGGTATTAATTGGGAGCTGATCCTCTTTGCTGCTACTGCATCTTTCAATCTTTTAAAATAGATGCTATTAACCCGACATCACTGAGGCTTCACTCCTGTGACTTTCTTCTTGAACCTGTTAAAATAAAAAATAATAATTATCATACATTTTTTTTACTTTCTTTTGGTGCAGCCTATATTAAGTAAAATACATTGATATAGCTTCATTTGTTAAACTGGGGTGTAAATAAAAATATATTGCTTCACGTTACAGGAAAAAATGCATAATAATGCTTTTGGCCACTATAAAGAAAGTTCTGTTCCATACGTTCTGTGTTCAGAAATCAGGCCCTTTTAAAACCTGATTCTGATATTACAGAGGTTATTTAGTGATCAATTTTGCTATTTTAATGTCTTGTCATTATTGTTAACAAACTGGATTAGATAGACCTATTCATTTCAAGGTTATTTACATTAAACATTTCTAATGCAAGAGCATATTATCCTATTACTGTATATGGAGGTTAATGTATTTTTCTGCAGGTTCCACTACGGTGTCCATCAAAACTAAACAGTGTGCACTTACATGTGAAGCTGGGACCCAACAGCTCCCGACTGGAGAGACAGTCACTACCCACTGCTGTGACACTGACCTCTGCTATACAGCAGGTATTGTTTTTTTATATGATCATGTGCTAATTTACATGTTTTCTCCCCACAACGAGTACTACGATAATATAAACACAAGTGATTGTTCATGAAAATCAAAATATAAATTTCAATAGTGCAAAGCTAGTGCACTATTGTTAGTGCACTATCAACATAAAGTTAAAGTACATGCGGACTAAAAGAAGAAAAAAAACCAAAGATGGCATTTTATTCAGATGACCACTAATGCACTGTATATTTCTCAGAAAGTGCATGCTAAACCTAATCCACATATATAAACATATGAAGAGCTACTATAAATACATGCATTATAAACACACAAATATATATGCTTCTTTTTAGACTGTAACAATCACAGCTGTTCACATTTATAACATTTACCGTATGCAGAAGAGACTTAGTTTTTCAGTCATAACCACTAGCACGTTTTATACATTTCACTCACACACGCACAAAGGCTCAGTCTTGTCTATCTTCTACAAACGTACATACAGTATAATAATAATAATAATATATATAAATATACATAAGTGTGTTCATCAGTTTCTCTGTCTGTTTTCTGGTGCAAATGTTTTTTTTGCAGTGAAGAAACTGTTCCTGCGTCTGGTCGTTCTGGTGCTCAGAGCTCTGTAGCGTCGACCAGACAGTAACAGTTCAAAGAGGGAGTGTGCTGGATGTGAGGGGTCCAGAGTGATTTTGCCAGACCTTTTGCTCACTCTGGATGAGTACAGTTCTTGGAGAGTAGGGAGGGTTGTACCAATGATTCGCTCAGCAGTCCGGACTACCCTCCGTAGTCTTCTGAGGTCAGATTTGGTAGCTGAGCTGAACCAGACAGTTATAGACGTGCAGAGGACGGATTCAATGATGGCGGAGTAGAACTGTTTCAGCAGCTCCTGTGGCAGGTTGAACTTCCTCAGCTGACGAATGAAGTACAACCTCTGCTGGGCCTTTCTCAATGGAGTCTATAAACTATAAAATGTGATTGTCCCACTTCAGGTCCTGGGAGATGGTGGTGCCCAGGAACCTGAATGACTCCACTGCAGTCACAGTGCTGTTCATGATGTGAGTGGGGGGAGAGCAGGGGGGTTTCTCCTGAAGTCCACGATCATCTCCACTGTTTTGAGCGTGTTAAGCTCCAGGTTGTTGAGACTGCACCAGACAGCCAGCTCCTTACCTCCTGTCTGTAAGACTATCAATCTATCTATCTATCTATCTGAAACTTGTTATAGAACTTGCATATCATTGCTCTTTTTTGATTTTGATTGCTTCCATTGTCCTCATTTGTAAGTTGCTTTGGATAAAAGTGTCTGCTAAATGACTAAATGTAAATATCTGTCTATATATGTGTCTGACATTTCTGCTGCATTGACAAATTAATATTATATTAGAACATGCACTTAAAACTTGTTTTTCTCCGTTGGAACTGCTACAAAATGTAACAGTCGTTTGAATAATGTTTAAAACTGCATTTAGCATCATTTACCACCAGGTGGCAGCAGATGTTTTTTGTACACTAGAAAAACAACACCTTTGCACGTGCTAACATGGAACACTTTACTGAAGACTACTTTTTTTTTTTTTTTCAGAATTGGGATGTATTACAGTTTTTCTCGATTGCTAACACACTACAACTGATTCATTTGGCCCAATTTTCCAAACCATTCATACAGTTCTTGAAACAAAGACACGTTTCTCAAAACTTTTAATACATTTCCTGTGTTTTCACACACGTTCAAATTTGCTGTTCTGTTTCTGCAAAACTCTACACAAGAACGGCATCATTTTGCACAGGTTTAACCATGTTCTCATTTAGAAAACACTAAAATGAACACAAATAGCACACATTTATCCATGAGAACATTATAGCAAAACTGATGACTGAGTCAGAATCTCAGGATGATATGAACAAGAGCTCAGGTGATTGTGTTTTAGAAAATGAATCCTGGTAGTGGGAGACAAAGAGGAATAGGAGGAGAAAAGAAAAATGAAGGGGTCGAGGTCAAAGGTCATTTGTTGCTGATGAAATATAAAGCACTATAGTTGACCATGTTCTTGTGCATGGAATGATCATAAGGAAAGCTGCCTGCAGACTCATCTACAGGGTTTTTACATGACTTACAATTACAATTACAGTACATAGTAGCAGTACTTCAGATGAGAGAACTGTAGCACTGTAGAACTGTAAATACTGCACACATCCTCAAACTCGTAACTGTTGAGTTATTTGTGTTCTCACGTGTCCTGTATTTGTGCAGAACTGAGAGTCGACTGTCTAGGGGAGGAAACATCTTTGGTCAGAAGACTGAAACTGCTATAGTATAACAAATAAGGATATTACCAATACTGTAATGCAACTTGGCAGAGGATGCTGAATTTATTTATTTATTGCTGTACAGTAACTGACAGTATATTCTAATGTGTGTTTACTGTATTCAGTTGTTTGTTTGTTGAACTTTTCTCTTCTTGTGCTTTTCATCTATTGTAAGATCACTTTACAGTATATGAAAGTAAATATTTCTTACCCCTCTATGTATGCAGCATAGGGACTGTTTTTCACAAAATAACCGCAAGATAAAGTCATGATCCATTTTTATTGTAACTATGGACTACGTTGACGAGTGATGTAGAAGTTTTCACCATGAAGCTTACACTGGTGATGTACCAGAGAGAAAACAGATTTCACAGTAAATGATCTCATTTTCAGCAGTAAGAAAAAGTGTTTTAAAGCTTGTCACAGTTATATGTGATATGAGAACAGTGCCTGTAGATAGGGAGTATGTGTTATTTAATAAAAATATAATTATATTTTCAAAATGACATAAATTTGTCATTTGTCACATTTGACAGGTTTGTGTGTCATCCGAGGCCAAGGTTTGAGTCTGACAAAAGAGAATGTGTTTTTGACTAAAATGTTTGACTTTCAAAAGTCAAAAGTCAAAGTCAGCTTTATTGTCAATTCTGCCACATGTACCGTACATACATACAGAGAATTGAAATTGCGTTACTCTCTTACTCCCTGGTGCATACAGATAACACTAAACACTAACAGTAGAACGTAAAAGTACAGATAAATACAAATCATATATATATATATATATATATATATATATATATATATATATACATATATATATATATATATAAATATATATATATAGTATATACAGTATATATAGTATATATATATATATATATATATACACATACATACATACATACATATATATACATACATACATACACAAAATGCAACTATTACAAATATACAAATAAGGACATGTAAAAAAAAAAAAAATAATATAATAAAAAATAGATAAAGTGGCATAAGGCACATGGTAGATAGTGCAAACCAGTGAAATAAACAAACAGTGCAGAATATAAATGTGTAGTGCAAAGAGCTTATTAAATCTATTCTATTTAAAGTGACAAAAAGAGCAGTCTTTTTTCAGACTGTCAGAAGAGGTAGTTGAATGAGGTCAGTCCAATGCTGTACAACGTGACTGGTGCTGGTCACAGTGTGTGTGTGTGTGTGTGTGTGTGTGGTGTAAGAGAGGGGAGGGGGGGCAAGGACGGGAGGGAGTTCAGCTTCCTGACAGCCTGGTGGATGAAGCTGTCCTTCAGTCTGCTGGTCCTCGCCTGGAGACTCCTCAGTCTCCTCCCTGATGGTAGCAGACTGAAGAAGTTGTGTGTCGGGTGGGTGGGATCACCTGCAATGCAGAGGGCTTTGCGGGTGAGACGGGTGTTGTAGATGTCCTGGAGGGAGGGGAGAGAGACACCAACGATCTTCTCAGCTGCTCTCACTATCCGTTGAAGGGACTTGCGGCAGGACGCGTTGCAGGCGCCATACCACACAGTGATGCAGCTAGTCAGAATGCTCTCGATGGTGCCTCTGTAGAAGGTGCACATGATGGGGGCCGGGTCTCTGGCTCTTCTGAGTTTGCAGAGGAAGTAGAGACGCTGTTGTGCTTTCTTGGCCAGTGCTGCAGTGTTGTTGGTCCAGGAGAGTTAGACCTGGAAGTTTGAAGTTTGCACAAGTTGGTGTGTAGTTTTGAGATTGTGTTTATAGTTGTGAGAAAATGGTAAATTGTTTAATGAATTGTGTGTTAGCAATCAATAAAAAATGTAATGTAATTGTATTAATCTTGTCCTTGTGTCATTATTATAAATAACTTTACCTTTAACTGTATAAAATGTGCAGGATAAAAAATGGGCCTATAAATATAAAAAATAATGTTTAGTGTAATTTATGATATAGAGAGAATTATTTAAATCAAGTAAAATGACACATGAATGTGCCAATTTAAATTAAAATTTTCACAGTTATAATTACAAATTACTTTATAAGTAGTTTGACTATAGTGGTAATTGTTTTTTTAAACTCTTAGTACTAATCTCACAACAGATGGTCAAAAAGTCACTTAAAAAAAAACATTTTAGCATATTCTTGAATTATCCATTTTCAGTGCACAAAATGCTCCTAGCCTACGTGTTTCATATATCTATATAAACCTCACAAGGAATAACTGTTAAATTCTATAATGGCTGCTTTTCTAAAATAAGACAGCCTCAATAACGCACAGTATATGGCCGACAAATGAGAGCTCCGGAGGTCCCGATGTCTCATTAAAGCAGTGGTTCTCAACCTTTTTTTCCACCGGGCCGCACTATGGTCCAAGTGCAAGTCTCACGGGCCGCACGCATGTCATTTACATATTACGTCAACAATTCAAACCAACCAGATATATAATATTATTTATAGCCTAAATATTATGATATCTAAACGATTACATTTATTGAAATAAATAAATAAATAAATAATTCTACTCACCATTAATAAAACACCTGATGCTGTCAGGAGCTGACCAATTTTGTGAAATTCTGCTCGAAAGGAGTAACAGCACAATGAAGTTGTGATTGTAAGTTGCAGTCTGTGGGAAACGCACGGAAGTGTGACTTTTTTTTTGTTATCAACATTTTTTTTTTTTTTCACACATAATACAACACAGCATCCAATACGGAAGCGTTACTTGACACGCGACATTGCAGAAAGTGTGTGTTCAATGTAGCCTATATTGATCCAAACATGGAAAGCATTTTCGAATTTAATTATCTGAGGTTTTCTCCAGAGATGTTTTGTCACATTTCTGTAATTAAGGATGATTGCTGAAGTAGTAGCCTATGGGTGTTTCGTTTTACCTGAACATCTTCAAGTGAGTGGCGGGGCAAACCGAAAGTCCAGCACTCTCTTCACTGCTGATGCTGCGACGATCTTGTTTGAATGCGTTCCTTCGCTGGCATTTTCCTCATTTCGTTTTCTCCCTTAACAAATTTGTCCATTCTGATGCTCAGTTTTACAGAATTAATGGCTGCTGATGACTATTTGAATTGAATTCTGCCAAAGTGCGCGCTTGTAAGTGTTCGTTAAATGTGTAACATTGCGTGAGTAGGCCTGCTCATGTCTGAAAATAATATATGAAAAACAAAATTATTTTACTTAAAAACATTACAGCTTATATTTGTTTAGTACATTTTTAAATTAATGTAAAAACTAAAATGAATTGTAAAACTGAAAGTTATTTTTTAATTATGTTCGGCACATAGACTGTAACATAACATTCAGCACAGAGCCGGTGTTGTGCCCACCCCCTTGTATTCAGGCGGATCTAGAAAATAATTTTTAGGGTGGCAAAGGGGTGGCATGTGGTCTATAAGGGGTGGCAACATCAAAGCAAGCCCCCATGCATAGTTTTTGGGGATTTATTGTCTGACATGCACAGTTGTGTTCACAAATATTGCCTTACCATTAAGTAATCATCTACAGGTACATCTCAGAAAATTAGAATATGGTGAAAAAGTTCATTTTTTCTTGCAACTTATTTCAAAAAGTGAAACTGTCATATATTTTACATTACATTACATGTTTTAATTTTGATGATTAGAGTTAAAAATCAGTGTACTCCTCGTCGGCCTGCGAATGCACCCCCTTGGCGCCGGCCCTGATTCAGCATGGTGGACCGCATTTGGATTCGTGACGGGCCGCGGGTTGAGAACCACTGCATTAAAGGATCACACTGGCAAAAAGTTTATGAATCCCAGTTCTGTGCTGAAAATAAGTGTTTTGCTGCTCTGATGTCACTGTATTTTTTATAAAGTACTCTCAATCGAAGCATGAGCAGATTTGTAAACTGTCCTTCAAGCCACTGTAACATAAAATGATGCAATGAATTGTGTTCATAGAATAGTTGATTTTTTTTTCACAATCCATTTTGCTCAGGTGTCAAATGAGCCCAGATTTGCTGATGTGCAAGTTACAAATTCCTTTCTGTTTGTAACAGTAACAGTTACTGTCATAGTCTTGTGTAGGACCTCCCAAAGGCTCCGTAAACCCAGCCCTTTCTGAACAGACATAAAAGGAACGAAAACTTAGTTATTTCATTCTGTTCCTGACACATGATGGATCTGCGTGTCTCTGTTGCTCTTCTGTTCATTTTCCTCACTGGAGGTACAAAAACAGCAAGTATTTAATTATATATTATTTGGTACACAACGTGAGGTCACTAAATGTCTGTCTCTGTCTTTAAGGATACTCTCTGAAGTGTTACAAGTGCTTATCTGCTCAGGAGGGCTCCTGTAAAGCAGAAGTGGAGACATGTGGAGATGGAATTTCCAAATGTGAAAGCAAAACAACAGAACAATCCATTGGTAAGTCCAGTTTGATGTGGAAATGTAGTTATAGTTTAAGAAAAGTGATAACATGAAGTGTATTGTATTTGTTAATCTCATCACATAATTGCAATTATTTGTTATTACTAGAGGAATATTTGCTGGAATTGGTATCATATTACTGTATATGGACGTTTATGCTTTTTTTTTTTTTTTTTTTATTTGCAGGTTCCACTAAGGTGTCTATCACAACTAAACGGTGTGCACTTACATGTGAAGCTGGGACCCAACAGCTCCCGACTGGAGGGACAGTAACTACCCACTGCTGTGACACTGACCTCTGCAATGCAGCAGGTATTGTGCTTTCTATGATCACATGCTAATTTGCATGCATGTGTTTTTCCTCTCACAACAACTATTACAGTAATATAAACACATCATTGTTCAAAAAAGCTAAATATTAAATTTCAATAGTGTAAAGCTAGAGCAGCATGAAAAGGAAACGCTTATAAATTAGACAAGTATTGACTGGGTTGTTTTTTAAATTGATTAAAATTGATTGATTGAGAGTCAATACAAATGTTTAATTACTATTATTAGTAGTAGCATTAAATAACAGTAATTTCTTTATTCTGTTGATCAGATGGCGTGTATAAAGGAAGCTTCCTCCTGCTGTTGTCTCCTCTGCTCTTCTACTTCCTGTTTCAGTGAATCCTGCTGCACTTCAGATTCTACAGCTGCAGAGGAAACTGAATGTCACACGTATTTCTATTCTTCAATAAATAAATAAAGCTTGTCAATCATGAAAATGTGCTTTTGGCTGTTCAACTATAGCATGGTTAACCAATCAAAGTATTGAAATGCTTAGAGATAATATAACTATAAACCATAACAAGACAGCTTACAAGAAAAGCAGGTTTATTTTCTTATTGAGTGATAAACCCAAACAACCACAGACACAAATGTCACACATGCAATGGACGCACGCGTGCACACACACACACACACACACACACACACACCTCACACATATAGACCAAACATAACAGGTTTAACGGAAGTATGCGTCCTGAGAATCACACGTTTGTTTGTGACAAACATTGTACAGATAATATTGTCAGAGCAGCAGCATCTCTACTGCCTCCCTTGAGCCGAATCAAATTAAAATGAATTGAAATAATGATCTGAAAGATGTAAAGTAAGACTGGTGACTCATCAGTTTAATAAGATTAAAGCTGCATCTTTCATAAACCTGTATGATCTGAAGATCTGAGGAATGATCCAAAATATCCAGACAAAAAAATGAGAAGAAATGGCAAAACTTTACAATAAAGTCCCATTAGTTAACATTAGATAATGTATTAAATAAATGAGCATCACATTTGTTACAGTATTTACTAATATTTCTTAATGTCACTTAAAAAAATACAACTGATCATAGTTAATGTGAGCTCAGGTCCATTATTCACAGATACAGCTTTTGATTTTAATAATGTAAATGTTGAAATTAGCATTAAATTAGATAAATAAATGTTTCATGAGTATGTTTCATTGTTAGTTCATTTTATCTGATGTATTTAACTAATGTTAAAAAATGTAATCTCACTATGAAGTGAAATAAAAAAGAAAAGAAGAGACTAAATAAAATATATAATAAATATGCTTACTGTAATTTACAGTTATTTCTGAAGCAATGTTGATATAAAAATATTTCATCAATATAATCATAAATGTCATCAAAATATACTGTACATTTTGCATGTTTATTATAAAGTAAATGCTGTCTTTAATTAGAAACAGCAAATGGAAATGGAAAATAAAATGCACTGGACTACAAGAAGAAAATAAAAAACATAAAACCAAAGAGGGGATTTTTTTTAATTCAGAAGCCCACTCATGCCACTGTGTTAGAAGCATCATGATTGTTTTTCCTACACAACGATACCCACACAACCACTAACACCATAACCACATTTGCACATATATGACACACGGCACACACTGATGATTCTCTTCTGTTATTCTGAGCTGTCATTTATAAGGCAAACTGTAACAATAAAACTTTAAAAACTATTGTCTGAAATATAGACTGATCAACTTTCAGGGCATAACAGGGATAAATAAAGGCTTTATGATGGGTTTTTTTTTCTTAGAAAACACGATGTAGCAACAAAAACACAACAACGCAACCTTAAATACCTCCTTGTCACTATGCACTGAAAAACTGTTAACAAGACCATCGCATGCAATGACTGAAGTATGACACCTGAGCTACAATCTCTAGGACCCATTTCTCAATACTGACGTCACTTTTTCAAAACTCTTCTCACAGTTCTCCTAACCAACACTCAGCTCGGTTCCCACACTCAATTTCCCATCAAAAAAACCTGCTTGTTGTCTCAAATCAACTAATTCTTTATTAACAATCTTTGTCAAACACACTCTCACTCATAACTGACCTAAAAACACAATGTTTTCTTCACAAAACAAGACTGACAGCTCTCTTCTGTTAGAATTCACTGCAGTATGTTATGAGTTTACATTACAGTACAACATTATTCCTCAGTCGTCCCCTTTTATATAGATGATATTGAAATCGACAGAATAACACCTGTGTAGGTATTCAGCTACATCTAATTATTTTGATATTATTTCTTTTTTTTTTATTTAGTATATATTTCAATATGGTATTACTAAAAAAAATCACAGATTGCTATCTTATTCAGTTTTATATTATGTTAGGTTTTAAACTTGAGCTAGGCTTCGAAAAGAACTAATTTACTTATAAAGAAGTAGTCACTGAATGTATGTTGTGCCACAGCAATGCCACAGTTTAGCCCACAGAGACCGCTGGTGTGATCACTGTGTGAAGAGTTTTGAAAAAGTGACCTAAGTATAGAGAGATGCGTCCTAATGATTGTAAATAAATAAACACCCTGTAATTTATGTTTGTGCCCCCTCTACAGGTGAAGAGAGTAAATATATAAGTGCAACTCAAGGCCTCAGGAGGGAGCTCCATGGGAGGTAGGTGCATGCAATCTTTGACTTTCTGTCACTGTGCTCTATTTCTATTTCTCTCACATGCTAAAAAAAACAAGGAAAATCCAAGAGGACACAATGAAACAATATTTTTTGTATTCTTTGATGACAAATTTGTATCATTATTGATATTACACAAACGTAGGGTAAAGCTGCCATGAATTAGATTTTAAATGAACAAACTTTTACCACAACCGATGTTGCTCTATCTGTATTTAATAATATTTAGTATTATTTTTTTCCCTGTATACATTTTAACACAATTATACCCTGCCATTTGTATGCATTAGCTCTTAATAAAGACACACTATGGTCAAACGCATGTTAACGCCTGACCACTCATATATTCCTGTGTCCGCTTAATGTTTATTTTAATGCAAAACCACAAGTGTTAATAGGGATTGATCCTATCTTTGCTGTTAACAGCTTCCAATCATCTAAGGTTTTCCAATAGATGAGGTCTGGGCTTCACTCCTGCCTCAGGGTAGCGGCATATTGAATTTTTGGAATGAAATTGACTTAAATACAGTGCGTTCAATGGATGGCCCTGTCTAGTTGTAACAATACAATATATTTAAGTGAAAAGCTAATATTGACTTGGATTTTCCAATAACCTTCCCACATCTTAAACATCCATATGTAAACTGAAATCAAAAGTTTATAATGTAAACATGTCCTAATCTAAAACAAACTAATGTGAAACTGTTGGTTATGAAATTTGAGCATCAGTTTGTGTGTAAAGTGATATATAGTTCATGCACTCACCCTTATGTTGTTCCTAACCAGCATGTCTTTCTTTCTTGTAGAGTGTTACCTGTTCAAAAGGAAATATATTAGCTAGCTCTTTTAGGGGGGTGGGTTCATGTACATTGTTTGTATTTTTTTCTGGTAGCCCATATTAATTTGTAAAATACGATGATATTCTTCTGAGAACCATAGAAAATAGTTGTGAAAATGTCCTTGTTTTTACAACATTGCATTGTTTGGAGCATAAGAAACAAATGGCGATTATGATATGTCCTATGTAGAGGACAGCATGACTCTTAATATGAAAATAAAATATGAAAATAATTCATATGAAAATAAAACCAAGACTCTATTACCAAAACAATGTGTGTGTGTTTTAAAAGGGGTCATCGGACGCCCATTTTCCACAAGTTGATAAGATTCTTTATATGATATTTCATAAGGAAATAAAATGCAGAGTGCAGCTTGATTTTCTACCAGGAATTAATTGGATGGAACAGCTAAAAGGAGTGTTGTTTTATTAGATGTCATATTTTGTGCATGTTTGTGCATGATTACATAAAGAAATGGTAAGATTTAATAAGGTCTCATACACTGTAAAAAGTGATAAGTTGACTTAACTTAAAAAAAATTGAGGAAACCCGTTGCCTTAAAATTATTAAGTAAATAATAATTTAAATAAATAATTTAATTTAACTGTCAAGTTCACTTAACTTTTTTTTTTTAATTATTATTAGTGACAAGTTGAAAGTCAACTTGTCACTTTTTACAGTGTTAAATTTTGAAATTAATATTAACAATAAGATTAATAAATGCTTTTAACATATTTTTTTCATTGTACATTCATGTTAACAAATGTAGTTAACTAACGTTAACTAACTGAATCTTAGTGGTACTGAAGAAATAAGTAAAGATTCAATAGATAAGCTTCTTACTGTATTATTAGTTATTTTTGAATATGTTCATACAACAATATTTAAAAAAATCACAGTAATACAGAAACTATGTAAACCACAAATAGAAATGGGTAAAAAAACAAAAATCCTCCATGTTGAAAGAGCTTCTGGTCACCCATGAAAAGCCAAAGACCAATGCCACCCAAAATGCTGTGAGACTGACAGAATATGAATATGCACATGCTAATATATACACCACACTGTACTGAAAACAAAACACAGGAGATCTTTTGAAAGAGTAGAAATTATTAAACAGAAAAATGACACATCGTCCACTTAAGTGGTCATTTTCAATAAGAAATATTAGAAATATTCAATGTGCAGAAATATTACTCAAAAATCATTCATTTTGGTAAATGTTTAAAAAAAAAAAAATGTTTGTGCCCCCTCTACAGGTGAAGAGGGTAAATGTGATTTCAACTCAAGGCCACAAGAGGGAGCTGTTAGTGCAGGTAATTAATAGTGCATTATTTTGTTTGTAAATAAAACAATAATTCTATCAGCGTATTCCTCAGACAATCTTCTTTCTGCATGTGAAAGTTCATTTATTCTCTTACCCTCATGTCGTCCCAAAGCTGTACGGCTTTCTTCTGGTAGATACTGTTCTTCTAGTAGCATCTGTTTAAAGGGAAATAATAATTATTACATTGTTTAGATTTTTTTCTGGTTAAAGTTATATAATATAGATGCTATTATATTCATTTGTTAAACTGGGGTGTATTGGGTTATGTATTTTGCATGCTACAGATTTACAGGTGGTCCGTGGCTGTATAATAATGCTTTTAGCCATTAAGAAATACCTCCATCATTTCTGTGTCCAGCAAAAAGTGTCTTTTTATATTCCAATTCTTAAAGTTGCGGAGTAGGCTCAGGGTGATCATTTTATAATGTCTTGGTCATTACTGTTACCAAACTGGCTTAGGTAGACCTATGTAAAACATTAATTTTCTCATAAAGGACACTCTCTCAGCTGTTATGAGTGCTCGGGTCTAACAGGGTCTTGAGCAGATCCAAATGTAACAACATGTCCCAGTGGATCTTCCAAGTGCATGAGTGAAACAACAGTATCAAAAGTTGGTAAGGAATTTATCATTTCAATCACAGAATATTCTACATAGATTTATGCTATTTATTTTTCTCTCTCACTAGTAAAACAATTCTTATTCTGATTTCTACTTTGACATATTTATAAAAAAATGTGTACAGTTGAACTGGGGCCCGTTTCAGAAAGGAGGGTAAGTGTAAACTCGGAGTACGTTAACCCTGAAATGAGGGAAACTCTGGGTTTTCCGTTTCAAAATGGGAGGTTTGTCAAACCCGGGAAAGCAGGGTAAGTCAAGCCCGTTTCTGAAAGAGAGGTAACTTATGCTGTGAACCAGGGACGTGCAGAGAGTTCCTCAGGGGCAGGGGCTCAAGTGTAAAAAAAGGGGCAATATGAGAATTTTTTTAAATATATATATATATATATATATATATATATATATATATATATATATATATATATATATATACTTATTTAAAATATTATTTAAATATATATATATATATATATATCAACTTTTTCTGATTTGGGGTTGTATATATATATATATATATATATATATACACAACCCCAAATCAGATATACAACCCCAAATCAGAAAAAGTTGGGACAGTATGGAAAACGCAAATAAAAAAAGAAAGTAGTGATTTCTAAATTTACTTTGACTTGTATTTCATTGCAGACAATATGAACACAAAATATTTCATGTTTTGTCTGGTCAACTTCATGTCATTTGTAAATATACATCCTTTCCTGTCATTCAGACCTGCAACACATTCCAAAAAAAGTTGGGACAGTAAAGCATTTACCACTTTGTAATGTTGCCATTCCTTTTCACAACACTTAAAAGACGTTTAGGGACTGAAGACACCAAGTGATGAAGTGTTTCAGGTGTAATTTTGTCCCATTCTTCCTGCAAACAAGTCTTAAGGTGGGCAACAGTACGGGGTCTTCGTTGTCGCATTTTGCGCTTCAAAATGTGCCACACATTCTCTATTGGAGACAGGTCTGGACTGCAGGCAGGCCAGTCAAGTACCCGTACCCTCTTCCTCCGCAGCCAGGACTTTGTAATGTGTGCAGAATGTGGTTTTGCATTGTCTTGTTGAAATATGCATGGACGTCCCTGGAAAAGATGTCTTCTTGAAGGCAGCATATTGTGCTCCAAAATCTCTATGTACTTTTCAGCATTAATGGTTCCACCACAGAAGTGCAAGTTACCTTTGCCAAGGGCACTGACACAACCCCATACCATGACAGACCCTGGCTTTTGGACTTGTTGCTGGTAACAGTCTGGATGATCCTTTTCTTCTTTGGTCCGGAGCACACGGCGTCCATTCCTCCCAAAAAATACCTGAAATACTGATTCATCTGACCACAGTACACGTTTCCACTGTGTGATGGTCCATCCCAGATGCCTCCGAGCCCAGAGAAGTCGACGGCGCTTCTGGACACTGTTAACATAGGGCTTCCTTTTGGCACAGTACAGTTTTAACTGGCATTTGTGGATGTAACTACGTATTGTGGTACTTGACAAAGGTTTGCCAAAGTAGTCCTGAGCCCATGTGGTGATATCGCTTATAGATGAATGACGATTCTTGATGCAGTGCCGCCTGAGGGATCGGAGATCACGGTTGTTCAGCTTAGGCTTGCGCCCTTGTCCTTTACGCACTGAAATTCCTCCAGATTCCTTGAATCTTTTAATTATGTTATGCACTGTTGAAGGTGAAATATCCAAATCTCTTCCTATCTTTCTTTGAGGAACATTGTTTTTAAACATTTCAATAATTTTCTCACGTATTTGTTGGCAAACTGGCGATCCTCGGCCCATCTTTGCTCCTAAAGGACTAGACCTTTCTTGGATGCTGCTTTTGTACCAAATAAAAATTACAATCACCTGTTGACATCAACTGTTTCAAATCACATCATTATTTAACCAATTTACCTCATTACTAGCCCTAAATTGCTCCTGTCCCAACTTTTTTTGGAATGTGTTGCAGGTCTGAATGACAGGAAAGGATGTATATTTACAAATGACATGAAGTTGACCAGACAAAACATGAAATATTTTGTGTTCATATTGTTGCAATGAAATACAAGTCAAAGTAAATTTAGAAATCAGTACTTTCTTTTTTTATTTGCGTTTTCCATACTGTCCCAACTTTTTCTGATTTGGGGTTGTATATATAGGTCAAAAGATTGGATACATTGCTATTTTATATTTTTGCAAAGAAGTCACTTATAGTCATCAAGCCTGAATTTATTTGATACAAATTTTAATATACTTTATTTACCTAATGCATTTTATGCAATGCTGATTTGTTAGCAATGTTGAAAACCTGTGATACTTTTTTTCAGGATTCTTTGATGAATAAAAAGTTAAATAAGAACAGCATTTGTTTAAAATATACATTTTGTAACAATATACACTACCGTTCAAAAGCTTGAGGTCAGTATTTTTTTTTAAGAAACTAGCTTTATGCAAGGATTTTGAATAAATGCTGTTCTTTTTAACTTTTTGTTTATCAATGAACCCCAAAAAAATATTGCTTGATGAGCATAAGACACTTTCATAATGCTGCATAATTATCAAAAATGGTAATATAATAAAGTCCTTTCTCACATTTCGCCAGCCTAAACTTCACATAATAGGCCTGTAGGTGGCACTTGGGCTTAAATAACTATAATAGTTTCATCAAATAGTGAACGGTGTATATCACACATAAATATAAGTGAATTGAATACTGATTACCATTATTGCGACTTGTGGCGCTGCACGGTTTTGTGCAGTGCTTTTGTAGTCATTTAGCATCCATTTTCTCAGCGATTTAATTTGATTTATAAAATGAGACAAACCGCAGATCCAGATCGCTCCACAAATAAGCTCGTCTGTCCCATGTCATTTTCAACTGATTATGAATAAGCACGGAAAATAACCGCTCCACTTCACATTGTCCAATGAAATTTGAACTTGAGCCAGAACATGATTGGTTGGTGTATGGTGCTACATGACTAATGGGCATTGATGAATTATGTAATATTCTAAAATATGTAATATATGGATTTTTAATTAAATCGACACACAGCTTTGATTATTGATGAAAAATGTTTAAAATATTGTTTGGTTTATTTTTTCCTTCCGTCAACCCATAGGCACTCACTGAAAGAACCATATATGGCTTGAGAGCCTCGTTTCTGAACAGACTGAAATATCAGTCAGTCGAGCAAAACGCAGGCAAGCCATCTACGATTGACATATATGTAGCCTAAAAATAAACAGGAATTTTCCGACTTTTGACCGATTAGTTACTGTTTTGTACAAATTGTCATGTTAATTATAATTCAAATGCATTTTGTTTTATTGACCACAATATCATTGCTATTTGTCCGAGAGGGCCACTTTTGAATAGAAAATAAATTAAAAGAACACTTGTTTACTTATGTAGATCTCAGCTCTATTGTCCCCAATGGAAAGAAATGCTATTATTGTGATGGGCACAGCTGTTTAAACATAATGAGCTGTTCAGGGAGTGAAGACCGCTGCATTAAAGCAACAGGTGAGAGTCTGGAAAAGGAAGATCATTGTCATTATTTTTGTTTCTCCATCATTCACTTTAGATGTTTTATAGAGATCACTTAAACAAATTACCAGTTTAACTAACCTTTGCTTTCTTTATTTTCATCAGGGAGTTTTGGAGGCCAGTCAACAGTAGTAAAAGGCTGTGTCTCTAAATCTATCTGTGATGCTGAAACATCAGTTAGAGATGTTCAGAGTGCCTCATGCTGTGAAGGAAACCTGTGTAACGGTGTTCAGAGCGTCACTCAGAGCTTCCTGTTCCTCTGCTGTTCTCTGCTGAATCCAGCAGCTCTTCACATTCTACAATCAGACACACTGCACTGAACAGCCTAATGTATACAATTAAAATTTATACGTCAACTCAGTTTGTGTTTGTGTATTGATTATTATATCTGAAAATAAAAAGCAACTCATTTTAATAGTTTGGGCTCTACTGTTAATTTTAACCTTTAATATTGAGAAAAAGTTGTATACTAATGAAAAATATTTGACAATTTCTTAATATAAAATACTAAATCAACTATTCAGGCAAATCAGAATCCTAGTCAAAGAAATGTAATTATTATTCAGAAGCAAATTTATTCTATGACTTATATACAGGCCTATGCATATATAAATGTTTAGCTGCCCATATTTTATTTGAAGTTATGTCATGACAGCAACTCTAATTTTAAGTTTTCATTTCAAAATAAAAACTATAATTTAACAGACATGCAACTTGTGTTGTTGGATGAGCCACTTTTATGTCATACCATATATAAAAAAAAAAAAAACAATAAACATAAAACAAGATCATTTTTACTCCACAAGTCTAAAAACATGAACATGTCCACAAATCTATCTATTAACAAAGACACAAAACACTTTGATATTAACAACATAATACACAGATCTCATTTTCCAGATATTCAACATAATACACAGATCTCATTTCCAGAAACGCAAAATTAGATCAATTAACCTCAAAACTGTTTTGACTAAATCTCACAAATGCTAATAATATTCCAAAAAAATATAGAGCCTATAGTGATTCATTAAATGTGTTTGGAGGGTTTTTTGTATCATCCTAGGGACAAAATAATTTTACCCAATCTTACCATAAATTACATAGGTTATTAAGACAACGAAAAGACAAACAAGATCAAGAACCGATAAAAAGTAAAGATAAACGATTACATAATATATATTATATAATATATATAACTAACGAGCTGACTTACCCAAGTTAAAAGTAACTATGCTAACCGTGTTTATTAATTTAGGCTTTTTCCAGGATATGAGACACTGATATGGCGATTACACGAGACTTAGGCCTATCAGTAATTTGTCCTGTATCTTTCAACATACCTTCTGATGTTAAAGGTTATATCTGCTGGGGCCAGGGGCAGAGCAGTTGAGCTCAAGCTGTATTTGACAGCCACAGTCTACCCCCTAGATTCAATATGAAACTCTTAGTAAAACAAAATAGTGATCATAATCATGTTGAGGCTGTGTAATTTTAAAAGTGTTAAATATATGCCGACTCACGCATATGATCCGCTCCGTGTGATCGCGTTCTCATTTGCCCCAATTGAAAGCATATTTACACTGTTTAAATCGTTCCCTATCGCCTACATTGTGCACTACATGCCATTAACCATACAGAAAATACTAACACTGTGATCAATGACCGAGTGAGCCGCAGCTTCAGCGTTTATTTATAGTGTAGCGGGCGGGCGCTTCGGATTCTAGAGAGCATTTGATTGGTCAGAAGATTTGATGAGAAGCTGAAGCAAAGACTATAGAATACCCAAGACATATCACTGGTATAGTTTTGAATGGGGAAAAATGCAACACTTAATATGGCCGCTCAATCGCAGGAAGCCCCGCCTTCTGAATGAAAAAGCCAATCGCTAATCAGTAAAGTCAGCATGTCACTGCAGCTGCCGTTAGAAGTCCTGGTTGCTGTAGAAACAGTCAGAGCTCTGAGAAGCACGTTCAGGACTGCGCATGCGCACTGGCTGATCTAACCTGAGAAATAAGCTTTTTATAATGCTATTTGAGCAAAATAAACAACATTTATGACGCAGTTGTTGTCCGATTTCATTGGTGATTTCAAATATGAAATTTAATCGTAAGCTTAGTGAACAGTTTTGGAGAATTTGATGTTTCCTCATACAAAGTGATAGGAACTGCACTTGGATGCCCGAGAGGCGTTTCAAAGATGGCCGCCGAGTGACATGACTTGTCTTAAAGAGACTTTGGCTGAAGTACGAGGTGACGTCAAAGAAATTGTTGATCCGTTTTGGCTAAAGTGACGAACTGCAAGCTTTGAATGCTTAGGCAAAAAAATGTGAATTTTGTCACTGTTTTGGAGCACACTGCCTTATAGATAACCTTAAGACTAACATATACTAACACCCAAAAAACTTTTTGATTTCAAGGGGACTTTAATTTATATATTTCGTGCTTTTATCAGCAGTAAAGATGGAAAGACCGGGTGTGTCTCACTCGTGAAGACAAAAAGTGAAGCTGCGGGCTCTTTGATCGCCCCCCTGGTGGTTGGCTGCAGTACAGGTCATAAACCCCGCCCTCTCCATGTAAACAAATGGGACTTCAGTCAAAATAAAAAAATAAATTACACTTCCAATACAATTTTCCGAAATATGGTTTTGGTCATTTAAGGTAGTTGTTATCACGCTGATATATGTTCAATTGTTCATTTTTGTGATAAGTTTCATTTTAGCCAGAAATGTGATGCTATAAAAACACATGGACACATGTAAACCTGGTTTTGTCATCATTACTGCGAATTGATTGGTCTGTTAACCCAAGTTTGTGTCTTCTTAATGATGATTCTGATCTCTGTATTAGTTCAATGCAAAAGAGAATGTTGTTTGCTGGTTTTACAGCTGTGAAGAAGACAATAATCCAGAACTGGTTTACACCACACATGTGTAGAAAAACATATTGGATCCGTAGCCTCCTGCAAATAGTGTCATGTGAATGTACAACGGTGCGAGTCGGTGGGGCCTAGACTTCGACCATTGATGCTTGGCAGTGTTTTTTGTTTCATATACGTGATTGTATGGAGGAGTGACTTTTGTGTTCTTGTTGTCCTTCCCTCTCTCCCTCCCTTTTGACTGGACCTTGAGATGTTGAGTATGTGGCTGTTGTTTTGTTTTGTTATATTTTGGATACTATGTTGTGTTATGTGTGGAAAAATAAAAAATAAAAAATTGTTGATAACAAAAAAAAACGGGGCGTTTCGTTATGGTTGATTGGGTCTGTGGGAGTTTGGGCTGGAGTTTGATTCCACGGCTCCACCTCACGACTCTACTGCGCAGACTCGGGCTCCAAACGAAGCTCTACTGCGCACTCGGCTCCAAATGACGTCATTTTCTCAAGATGGCAACGGCCATACTGAGATGTAGCCTATTCGCTTCACTTTTCTATAGTGAAAGGAAGCAGAGATGCGTCGTCCATCTTTTTTTTTTACAGTCTATGGAAAAGACGATCAGTTTAGGCTTTTCGCGCTCGCTATGGCGTATAATAAAACCTTGTACTCAGACAAATGAAACTACATTTATGTATCTTATATGTACTAAGCTACAGAGCTATGCTTTGATTCAGCCTCCCAACTTCTCTCTTCTTTTAACGAAATGTGCTTTTTACCTTGGACTGTGTAAAATAATTTTAATTTTAACATTTCAAAGCACTTATGTTAGCAGACAGATTACACTTTCACATGTGACCAACAATTCCACAACAAATATAATATATCATAATGAAATATTATCAATATATGTAACTGACGTAGGTGACAGAACTGACGGAGTTGACACATCTGACGGTGGTGACGAAAACCTGAATTTGTAGTCATTTTAACTATCAAATACATTGAATCAATTACTGTATTAAAACAAACACAACAAACAGTGAGTATGTTATTGTTTATAAAGCTTTGATTCAAGATTCATATTTAAGTATTTTGATATATTATTGGAACACAAAATCTGACGGTGTTGACAAATTTGGCATTTCTTTCACAAAACAAATAGAGTTCATGAAGTAGCCATTTAGTTTTTTCTGTTGATGCTAGATGCCAATGGAACCTGATTCAGGAGAATAAAATCAATGATCTAAATATTTCAAATAATTTCCTCAGAAATTGGAAGATGGTATTGACATATCATGGTTGTGATCAAGAAATATTAACATTGGGATTTAAAATATTCTAAAACTATAAAACTGACCAGAGCCTGTCTGATTCTGATACTCTGCAGGAGGAATGTGGCGAGGGGGTCCTTTAGAGTGACAGCTGCCCCTGATATTCCCTGATTTTATTACATTTTAATGAATGTCTGACGGTGTTGACAAAAAGTGGCGACACAACTTTGAAACATAATGAAACATGCATGTGTCACTGAAAAACAACCTTGCTTTGATATGAGATATTATTAAGTGTTGCTTTTGATAAAACAAGCTCTTTTTTATCATATTGTTTTTTTTATCCATTTTATAGCATGATTGAGCCCTTCTCTTTAGACACACTGTTTTAGATGTAGTGAGAAGACAATAAGTGTCATAAATTTCACATAATAATGATACTATTAAAATGAAGGGGATAATTGTGTTAAATACGTTCTATTATTAATCCCCATAACATTTACAATTGAAAATATTTTAATTTTTTATACCTGATAGCAGTTACAATTGCTGGACATGTTTTGTCCCATGTCTCAAGAATGACTGTGCTGACATTGAGCAATAAGACATTTTATCAACAGTTTTTCTGTTGCTAAGAGAGTGACATCTAGAGGAGAAGACTGGTAATAATAGGATTTTCAGATAATAAAAAAAAACTTTTCTTCTATTTTTTTTTTCTTTGGAACATAATGTCGTAACTGAATAAAATTTTAAAGTGCATTTAGCATCATTTCTCAGCAGGTGGCAGCAGATGATCTTTTGTACACTAGAAAATCAACACCTTTGGGTTTGTTGACATAAAGCTTTAGACTCAATAGAACAAATTTCTTTTTCGTACTCGAATTATTTGGATTTGGTAAAGCATTTATAGAGACTGTAACCATGTTTTATAGAGGTATTAACAGCTCAGTGATTGGGAACTTTGACACTTCTAAGAGGTTCAGACAGTGCTGTGCAATCTCCCCATTTTTATTTATTTTAGCCACAGAGTTACTCTGTCTAAGAATTAACCAAGATGAAAATCTGAAAGGAAATTTAGTATTTGACAGGGAGATCAAAATTGCGCAGCTAGCTGATGACAAAAATCAGTTACCAAAAGCTGTGGAATTTGTTGAACAACTTTCATGTGCCTCAGGTCTAAAACTTTGAAATGTGAAATTATGTCAGTTCATGATATGGCTGATATATTCTTAGGAGGTATCCCAGTTAAAAAAAAAAGTTAAATATTTAGGAATTCATATCACTAAAAAATGTAATCAGTAGACATCATTTAAACTTTTCTGATAAAATGACAAAAAGAAACAAATATTTAGCATCTGGCTTCAGAGAGATCTTTCTTTATACGGTCGAGTTCTTTTATCTAAGGTTGAAGGGCTCTCTCACTTTGTATATTTTGCTCTTTCTTTGTTTGTTGACGATAAAGCTATAAAGGAAATTAATAAAATATTTTTGGATTTTATTTGGAAAAATAGACTTTACAAATTAAACAGAGAAGTGCTTGCTAATTCCAGAAGCTGCCTTATGAATCCAATGTCACTATGTTTTTTTATTCCAAATAAGATATTTGACCAACTTGGTAAAATGTAATTTCTTGCCTGGCAAGTTATCTATTTCCTTATCTAACTTCCATAAGCAATGTCTTCTTTCGTGGAAATTGTGTTTTGTCCATGGTTTCTCCCCCCACAAAGTTCTCCTTTGGAATAATGCTAATATAACTGGTAGAAATAAGTCTCTTTTTTCCCTAGATGTTTTAATAATAACTTGAACTGTATTCTATCTGTGTTTGATGATTTTGGTCATATTTTAACTTACAAACAATTTATGAATCTCCATAATTTTCCAGTCCCACCAAAGGAATATAATACTTTGATGAGAGCCATCCCAGTAGGCTTAACCCAGTCAATTAAACATCACCTTAAATTCAGTAAAGGCAACAGTGTTTATCCGGCTTTACGTTTGGGTGGTATTGATATTTTAGATCGGAAATGCAATAACAGACATATTCGCTAAATATTTCAGACAAAGAGAAAGATTACTCCAAGAGGGAAATTCTACTGAGGTTCCTTTAAAACAAATATAAACTGGAGAAAGGCCTGGCTTTTGCCAAGTGCATTTTGTATTTCTAACAAAGTTAAGGAGATTCATTATAAAATCCTTCATAAAATTTATCCCGTTAATTTGTCTATTTCTAAATATTCTGATGTTGATGAGTCTTGCTCGTTTTGTGGTTTGTTGAGGAAACAGCTGCCCATTTGTTTTTTGATTGTGTATTACCAACAAATTATGGGTTGACTTAAGCACCTATGCTTCTAACCTTACAAATGTGACCCATACCTTCGTCCTCAAAGATGTTATTTCATATTATGAAAATCCAAAGCTATTATCTGCTGAATATGTTGTTAATTTTCTTATATTGAATGCAAAATTCTTCATTCATAAGCAAAAATGTTGCTTAAATACAGTTTAAAACAGCAGGTAGATGATCTTTTGTAGACCTAGACCTTTGCACTTGCTGACACCAAACAGCCCAGTATTCTGTTATTTCAGAATTATGTTATATTAATGTGCTGTTCCTCTATAGTAACTGAATTTGTAATGCACACACACACACTGCCATTCAAAAGTTTGGGATCAGTAAGATTTGTAATGTTTTTCAAAGAAGTTTCTTATGCTGATCAAAGCTGTATATCTATCTATTTGATCAAAAATACAGACAATTTTAATTAATATACTTTGAAATATAATTTATTCATGTGAAGCAAATCTGAATTTTCAGCATCATTACTCCAGTCTTCAGTGTCACATGTTCCTTCAGAAATCATTCTTATATGATGATTTATAATCAATATTGGAAACAGTTGTGTTGCTTAACATTTTTTGGGACCTTGTGATATTCTTTTCAGGATTAAATTAAAAAGTTTTAAAAAGTAAAAAAAATAAAATAAAAAAAAGAATAAAAAAAGTTTAAAAGAACGGTGTTTATTCAAAATAGATATTTTGTGTCACAATATACAATATTTTGGGGTCAGTATTTATTTATTTATTTTAAAGAAATTAATACTTTTTCTAATAAATGGGTAAAATTGATTGTAAAGACTTATATTGTTAGAAAAGTCTACTATTTTGAATAAATGCTGTTCTTTTTTTTCTTTTTTTTTAACTTTTTATTCATCAAAGAATCAAAGAAAAAAATATCACAGGTTTAAAAAAAAATTAAGCAGCACAACAGTTTCAACAACGATAAAAAAATCAGCATATTAGAATGATTTCTGAGGTCATGTGAAACTGAAGACTGGAGTAATGACTGATGAAAATTCAGTGCTGCATTGTGGAAATAAATGATATTTTAAAGTATTTTAAAAAGGGAAAGCAATATTAGAAATTGCAATAATATTTCACATTATTACTGTTTTTTTCTTTATATTTGATCAAATAAATACAGTCTTTTAAAGAAACATTAAAAATCTAACATGTAATATATATTTTTTAAATGTTGCAGAATTATATAACTGATTATCACATATAAAATACATTTTATAACAACAACAACAACAAAAATTGTACCTTCAACAGCTTGTCACTGGGGCAGTACCCTCAAAGGGAAACCTTTGTACCTTACCCTAAGGTGTGTGTTAGTACCTTAGAGTAGTAAATGCAGTGTTGGAAAGGTTACTTTGAAAATGTAATAGGTTACAGATTACAATTTACCCTATTTATAATGTAATAGTAGTGTAACTTTTTCAATTACTTTATTAATGTAACTGATTACTTTTGATTACTTTTTGATTACTTTTACTTTTGATTAAATTTCTAATGAATGTTTTCAACTGTTAATCATTTTTAAACATTTACACCATGCAGGGTTAACCTTACTGTAGTGCTCAACACTGATTACTGTCAGACTTTCAAAGCCCTTCATCACTTGAATTAAGATGATTGAATTTGAACACATCCACCACAAAATCAGACTTTAGTACCACCTTTTACTTTGAGATTGATCTGAAGTTCAATGCAGATTTAAAATAATAAGAAACAGTTTACTGATACTGTTTTTGAAACCAAATATTTGCATAACTACAGGAAACACTGCATCTAACAACACTTTGGATTTTTTTTTTAGTATTCGGCAGGCAATTTTATAATAAGAATAAAAGGGTAAACGTACCTATTAAGCTCACCAAAATCTACATTGAGACATTTTGAGACCAATAAAAGATATTGTTTCAGTACAAAAAAAGTTATGTTAAAATAAAATATTAATCTCTCACACAAAAAGATATACATCATTAAATTCAAAAAGTCTGGCTGTGCTTAATGGGTACATGTCTGTGTTCTTTAAGCACACCCCTGTTCCCATTAAGCTCATATCATGTTTTATTAAAAATTCTTGTTTATTTTAATGAAAATTTTTAAAGAATTGTTGTAAAAATATATATTTTTGAAGGTACAAAGTCAATCACAAAAAAACAGAACACTAAAATCAAGCAACAAGTCATTCAAGTTGATCAGTTATATATTCACAGTGAAGTGTCATCTAAGCACATTGCAACATCTATACTAGTCCACGTTCAGCTAAGTAACACATTCAAAAATCAAATAAAACAAACCAATAAAACATTTAATTCATGTGGACGAACACAGAAACTAGCCTCATTATAAAACCTCTTTCTAAATGGTTGTTAACTTATCTAAAGTTTCTAAGGCTGAAATACACTACACGATTGTTGCCCTGAAAATGAAACAATAAAGACAGGAACAGGAACCAAACCAAATATGGGCATACAAGAGGTGAAACTAGGTTAAGGGGAGCACGAGACAGAAAACCACAAGACAAGACAGGACACAGGTCTGACACTTATGGCTATTATCAATTTATGATATTATAGTACACAAGCAAAATAAATATCATGAGAAAAATCACTTCATTTCAGCATCTATTTTTTTGTGTAGTGATGAAAAAAGCTGAAAGTGTCTATACTGTACTCAATCTTCCTAACTGTAATTTAATTACACAATTTTTCTTAGTACCTGTAACTGATTACAGTCACATTTATTTTGTAATTAAATTACATAACGCCATTACATGTAACTTACTCCCCAACACTGGTAAAATTTACCCTTAAGGTACTACTACTCTGAATCTTACATTAGTAAATAAGGTACAAATAAGGTACCCTCATTTTGAGGGTACTGCCCCAGTGACAAGCTGTTGTACTCCTAAAGGTAAAAAAAAAAAATCTGATAGTGTCGGTTGGCAGATGAGATACAGATCTTATAAAATATTTATGAGCTTATGCAACAGACACCTGATTCACTGTTTGCGTGGGATTTATGATTTCAGAGAAAAGGAAACCTATGGTTCTGGTGGAACAGGATGTATTATGTCCCACCCAGTGTGTGGGTGCAGGTGATTCTAAGGAACTGCTCCTATTGTAATCCTTCAGAGCAGGGTTGGGCAACTTTGGTCCTAGAGGGCCATTATGTTTGATGGAGCCAAACTCTGTAGGACAGTGGCCCTCCAGGACCAAAGTTGCCCAGCCCTGCTTTAGAGGATAGTTCATTGTAACAATCTCATATAGGCTATATACAGTATGTGTGAAAAGATCATACAAACTAATATTAATAACCTAGTTTTTCCAATAACATTCCATCCTCAAGGTAATACTGAAATCATTCAATAGAGTATGACAAATTTTCTTCTGCAGAACATAAAAAGATGCTTTTACCCTCTACGGTACGCAATATGATATCAATGAGGAAAAAATGATTTGTTATACTTTTCCTGCTTAAAGTTGGACACTATAACAATATCAATACATATTTTCATTATTTTTAAATGTATTTATTTTTTTAAAGTTTGTTGACTCAAGGCAACATTGGACCACAATGGACAAATTTAAACATTTGACATTTTCATGCAGAATTTTTTTTTATATATTTATTGAAAACATCAATTTCTTACACACACACACACACACACACACACACACACACACACACACACACACACACGTTTGTTTTTGTGAATTGTGGGGACATTCCATAGGCGTAATGGTTTTTATACTGCACAAACCGTATTTTCTATGGCACTACAACAACCCTACACCTAAACTTTGTGCATTTTTACTTTAATCTCTTACTTTACTTTACTTTAAACACACACACACACACACGCACACACACACACACACACACACACACACATGCATGTAAAATCTCCTTCTTCACTAATGACACCTCCTTGCATGTGAAAACTGAGGAAGCAATTCCTCTCAATAGAAAAATCATAATATGGTTCAAGGTTCTTTATTATTTGTCACATACACAATCATACAGGGTATAATCAGTAGTGAAATGTAGGTCAGGACAGGTCCGCTCAATAAAAAATGAAACATAACACAAGAGAATATATATAAATATAGGTAAGAATAAGATAAACAGGTTGTACCGGGAATCCTCTTTTTCTTTTTAAAGTGTGTAAATACAGACTGATAAGAAATAAATCAAACCTGCTTTAAAACCCAGCAACACAACTGTAACTGTATAACTTTACAACAGCAACACTGCTTTAACAAAAAGCAAAACAGCAAGATTTATTTGACATCAAACAAAAATTCAAAAATGCTCTCTAATTGCTCTTGCGGTACTTTGATATACAACAGTCTGTGCAGTGCTGCTTCAAGTTAGGAGACTCACAACAGTTCTTCTGTGGCTTTATAGGTAATATTTTCATTTACACAATTTTGCAAAATCAGACAATATTGTGTCTAATATACAGCTACCACAATAACTTCTTATTCAATTGTTGTAAATGAATAACACATTTGCAACTGGTCAGTGTTAAAAAAATGCTGGGAAATCACTTCACGTAACCCTACAAGAGTGATTAATGATAGGCTGTCTAAAACAAAAAGTCACGTTTTAGAGAAGAAAAAAATCTCCCACTGACTTTCAAAGCTGCTAGCCTACATAGTAACGACTTTCTACTTTGAGGACCTTGATAGAAATGAAGTGGAGTGAAAAGTACGATATTTGTCTTTCAAATGTAGTGAAGTTAAAGTCATAAGTTTCCAGAAAAAAAGAATACTCAAGTAAAGTACAGTTAATTAAAAGGTGTACTTAAGTACTGTAATCAAGCAAATGTGCTTTGTTACTGTTCAACTCAAATGCCAATGCCTGTATAAGGCAAGGTTCAAAAAGAAATGATTGATTGAGTCAGTGTGGAGGAACTTGACTTGTCTGCAGAATCCCAGCTGAACACCTCTGGTGTGAATTTAAATGCAGACCTTGAGCCAAAAACTCATCTCCAAACACCAATGACTTGTACATATGGGTACAGTCATTTTAGACACTTCCAAAACTGTTGCAACAGAGATGGAAATACAATTGTTAAATATATGAATAATGTTTCTGTGTTGTCACAGTTTTGGAAGTCCCAATACCTTTGTCCATATAGTGTATGTACAGGCCATTGGTGTTTGCTGATGAGTTTTTGGCTCAAGGTCTGCTTTTTTGTCTGATGCTGTTCAAACATAAGTTTATGAACTGTCAGGCCATAAAACTTAAGTTCACGAAGCTCAGGAGCATACCACGGTGAGGACCTCTTAAAAGAAACAACACGTTTCTTTAAGGGTGCAAACTCATCTAAATGGATGAAAGTGCAGCATTATATTGATCAATTGAGGCCACAACTGGTAAGTCACCAATAGTATGAGTAAGAGTGTCCAGGTCAATATTTCTGATTTTCCTAAAACAGATTACATGCTGTTTTATAGTCTGCAGTGAAGTCGGAAGGAGACTGAAAGTTCAGAAGTTTATGATCACTTATGCAAACATCAGTGTACTCAAGCTGATCAATGGACACACCTGTGGTACAAACCAAATCTAGTGTGTGACCATGTTTATGTGTCGGAAAAATAACATGCTGAGTCAGATTAAAACACAGGGTTTCCATAAAACACACAGCGTTTATATAGTGTACGCATAGTTTATATAGTGTTAATATAGTGTACATTTGACCTTTCATGCTAGTTACACACACAAAATATATTGAAATAGTGAAAAATAATTGGAAAAGTATTTGTGAAATATTACTTCTCATCATATCTATTTTTTTCCCTTATTGCTTTCATGACCTAATTGAACATGATTCCTGATAGTGCTATTATCCAACATATTGAGCTATTATTAGTTTTATAATCCATGTATTGTTAAAACTAAAAAAATAAATAAAAAATGATTATCATGTTTCTTCTCTCCCAAGGTTTTTATTTCTGTAATATATTTTTTTTACAGCATGAGAAGACATATTAAATATAACCGCAGAAACAAGACAGTATTTTATTTTAAAGAAATGTCACAGCAAACAAATCATGTCAGGACAAGCTCTATATTCAGTAGAGTGTGTCAGATTGTAGAATGTGAAGAGCTGCTGGATTCAGTGCAGCAGGATGAAGGAGAGCAGAGAACAGCAGAGGAACAGAAAGCTCTGAGTGACACTATTAGCACTGTTACACAGGTTCCCTTCACAGCATGAGGCACTCTGATCATCACTAACTGATACTGCAGCATCACAGATAGATTTAGAGATACAGCCTTTTATAACCAGTGACTGGCCTCCGAAACTCTCTGATGAAAATAAAGAAATCACAGGTTAGTCTAAGCTGGAAATTGGTATTTGTGATCTGTATCAAATGATCAAACATAAGTGATATAAAAAGAACAACTTTTTCCTTTTCCAGATTCTCACCTGTTGATTTAAAGCAGCGGTCTTCACTCCCTGAACAGCTCAATATGTTTAAGCAGCTTTTCTCATCACAAGAGTAACATGTCTTTCCATTGGGGTCAATGGAGGGATCTACAGGACAAAATCATGTATTGATTTATTTTCCATAAAAAATACTGTATAACATGTACTGAAATAAAAGTCTTTGTTACACTCTGCTCCATTCAGTCAATTCACAGCTGATGAGCTACACCCTGTATTGTATTTCCTGATGGAATGTCCTTCGGAAGTAAAGTGAGCATTGACTTTAAAGAGTTATTTGCATTTGGTCAGTAAAGCACACAATACCTGGAGCATCTTGGAAGTTACACTGGTCTGTGTCACAGCACACTGAAGACAATGTTCCAATGCCAAAGTTCCTCGACCCACTTGCACAGTCAGCAGCACAGTCTTTAACCTTGATGTCACCTAAATACACGAATGATTGAGAGAAAACCAGTTCAATGGCACATTTTTATGGAAAATATATTTGTACTGTAAATATGTCAAAATGTTGCATTTTCTCATTTCAAATATTGACTCAAATATTGAAGTTATATTGTTAGCATAACAATCTGAGAGAAACAAATTAAATAGTAGTAATTGAAATGGAATATTCTGTGATTTCATTTGTAAATTCTGTGAGGAAATTAGTTCTATGAGAAGTTACATTTCCAGTGAAGCAGCACTAGTAGCACTAGCAGCACCATCATCTCCATCAGTCAAATATAAAAGTTCTGTCACCACTATCGTCAAAGATGAATGACAGTTAGCATTCAGTTTGGTTTGATGGTATGGTTCTGTTCTAGGCAAGAACTCCCTGCGCATCCATGCAGCCTAGCATGGATGAGAGCAGGGAGAGCAGCGATAACCCCCTGGGGTAAACAGAACAGAACAAACATAAATGTATTGCAGATATCATTAATGTTCAATCTGATTAAAAGGGGAATCAGAAGGCCAAATCCTGACTGAACAAGAGGAGGAGTTGGGGATGGAGGAGGGTAATTAGCTATTGAGCAACGCGAAAGCTGGTGATAATACTGAAGGACCTTATATGGGTGCTGTGATAGATTTCGCATCCCTATAGGTAGACGTGGATCAGCTGAGAGTTAGGTGATGTGAGCTTGATTAACGTGACCTGCCAGAACTAACGCTATTCACTTGACTGAAAATCAATCCATCATATTGGACTTACCAACTTGTGTCACTGTTGATAAACTCAAGCACTTGGAATATCCACTGGGACATGTTGTTGCATTTTGAGCTTCACAAGAACCTGTCAGATCCATACACTCGTAACAGCTGAAAGAGTGTCCTTCAGTAAATATAACAGAGAGAGGCAGTGAGAGAGAGAGATGTTAGTGATCTGTATTTGTACCCAGTAACATTTGTACCTGCAGTGAAAAGGATGAACAGAAGAAAAACAGAGATTTGCAGATCGATCTTTGATCAGGAGGTGAATGAAATGGCGTGCCTGTTACAGCGCTCATTTTATAGCTTTTAAAAGGGGATGGTCTTTATGAGAAAATGACAGTTTAACAGAAGTAGACATTACTAGAAATGTCAACTTTAGCTTACATAATTTACTTGCCAGTTAATTATAAAGGGAGGTTTAATTGTATATGTAAGTGGACATGTATGTCTTTTTTGAACAATTTAGGTATTACCTACATTTCGGTGGCGAATGTCATTGAAAAACTAGGCCAATTTTAGTTTCTATGATCTTTTCACTTAAATATATGGTATTGTTATCATATATAAATATATGCTATTGTTACAATGAGCAACGAAGTCAAAATAAGGGAACAAAACAAGAAAAAGGAAGAAAAAAACAATAGAATGAAATAAAGCAGAGGAAATATATTAAAAAAAGGAAGCAGCAACAATTGAATGAAACAAAGCAGTGAAAATATGTTAAGGTGCAAAGAAGGTTCCTCAAAAAATGGCATAGATGTACTATAAGGAGGGTGGGGTGAGTTGGGCTACCCCCTTTAGGTTTCATTTTGGTTTAGGAACTAATTTCAATATGTTCAAGAGGAACTAATGGAGTTTTTGGATCATCGCCTCTCCTTATGAATGATGAATGAATGAATGATGCATTTATATAGCGCTTTATTGTGTATTGCTGTACACCCAAAGCGCTTTACAATCATGTGGGGGGGGGGGGGGGGGGGGGGGTCTCTCCTCAACCACCACCAGTGTGCTGGGGGATAAGTTATGGGGATTAAAGCATTATTAAGTGATTTTCTTGCAGCTCCATGTTTAAACTGCTTAGAGATGGTGGATATGACCAAAATCTTTATCACAATGTGAGTCATTTTCAACTACATGCTAATTCTCTCTGTTATTTTAACTTAGAACAACAGATCGATTTTCATTATTGAAATAATTTGTTCATTATAATAATAATTCATCAATTCCTTTCATTCTGCCCAAATACAGTAGCAGCACATGGGATAATAACAAACAATTGCACAATCATAAAGAGGGATTTAAAAAGACTTCCATGGTCCCGGATCAACAAAACCCATCCACGAGGTGTAGAAAGAGGGAGAAGATTACTTTAATATCATATCTGTGAAAATAAACATTTCTGAAACAGTGAGACCAAAGGCTGTGTTGAGACTCTTTACCAGTTACCAGAAGACTCGACATTTTAAAAAAGTCTTAACTTTGATCAGGTCTAAATACTGTATATATATATGAAGAGTTCAGATGCAAAAGCCTCTAAGTGCCGTTTTAAATGTTCTTCTAAAATGAGCATTTTTATCAGACTCCTATGTGGTAGGTTCAGTAATTTCACTTTCATGGCAATGAATACGTTCTTTTCATTGCCATTTAAGTGAAATAACTGAACATAAACATATGGAGCCTGATAAAAGTGCTCATTGAAATTCATGTCATAACCATTCATGTCATAAAAATGCTAAAACAGGTTAACCCTTAACCCTTAACCTTAACAGGCTAACCCTTAACCCTTAACCCTTAACCTTAACAGGCTAACCCTTAGTCTAAGATGGAAATTGGTAAATGTGATCTTTATCTTAATCTTAAACATAAGAGAAATAAAATAACTTTTCCTTCTCCAAATTATCACGTTCCTTTAAAGCAGTGGTCTTCACTCCCTGAACAGCTCGGTATGTTTAAGCAGCTCTTCTCATCACAAGAGTAACACGTCTTTCCATTGGGGACAATAGGGGGATCTACAGGGGAAAACATATATATATTTTCTGTACAAAATATAACATGTAATGAAATAACACTCTGTTAGCTGCTCCATTCAAACAGTTCACAACTGAAAAGCGGCACCCTGTATTTTATTTCCTGTTTGAATGTCTTTTGGAAGTAAAATGAGTTATTTGCATATGGTCACTAAAGCACAATACCTGGAGCATCTTGGATGTTACACCAGGCTGTGTTACAGCACACTGAAGATTCCACTGAAATGCCGAAGTTCATGGATCCACTTCGACTGTCAACAGCACAATGTTTAACCTTCAATTTAGTACTATTGTCACCTAAAATGTGAACGATTAAGGAAAGACCAGCTCAGCTGAGACATGGTTTTAATATATAATATTATGTGATTACATTTGTAAATTCTGTGAGGAAATCAGTAGTTCTATGAGAAGTTACATTTCCAGTGAAGCAGCAACACCAGCATCTCAATCAGTCAAATATAACAGAGACTTACAAACTTTTGTCACTCTTATTAAACTCATGCACTTAGAAGATCCACTGGGACATTTTATTATGCTTTGACTTGCACAAGAAACTGTCAAACCCATACACTCATAACAGCTGAGAGTGTCCTTTCCTAATAAAAGAGAGAGTGAAAATGAGATGTCATTAATCTGTATTTGTGCTCAATAACATTACAAGCTATTTGCCTTGGTTCCTGCAGCAGTAGGAATGAACACAGGGCCTGATTTACGCATAGGCACGTGCCAATGCTCGCTCGTCCAGGGGGCCCAAACACAATGAAGAGATATATAATATTTTTTGTTAGCCTATACTATGGGCTATCTACAACAGTAAATGAACCAAAACCCCAGAATACATTGAACAAATAAATATAACAAACAATTGGGTAAAAAATGAAAAACTATTTCCATGTTTTCCACCTTTTTTATGTATGGAAATCAAGCTTTCTCCCGTTCTCTCTCTCAGCCATACACACAGACACGCACTCGCACACACATGTGGACAGAAACTTGTTGTCAGAACTGCCCCACGAATTTATCAATGAAATAGTTTCGCAGCTGAAAAGCTACATGACATTTCTCAGTAGCGAGGTTCTTGAAGCAATTCAACTTAAAGATTCGCTATTAATAGGGGCGCTGCTGCTGAACACTGCTGAGAGATGCACAGACGCAGGCGCTTAATCCTTCTCTCTCTCTCTCTCTCTCTCTCAATTCAATTCAATATGTGCTTTATTGGCATGACAATTATTACAATGTATTGCCAAAGGATAGTGTTTACATTGAATCTAGATATATATGCAACAAAAACATGCATGTATATACATTTAAAAAGTAGAACAAATCAACATTTTAGAATTCTATGAAAAATTTAAAATTCAGTGTTGTGCGTGTGTGTTTGTGGGCGCATCACTGATTTGTTGACTCCTCCCTCTTTTTGTGACAGGCGTCAATGTATCTTGCTGCTAGTAAGATACAATCTTGTTTTTTACCTAATAAATATTGAAGTTGTGTTTTCTTGTTTAACATTTTGAAGTCAGGCCAAAGTGTTTCAAATTTGGGATAAAATGTATTTCTAATGTGTTGATAGTTAGTGCAGCTGGTGAGGAAGTGTTGCTCTGTCTCCACTTCTCCATGGGTACAGTATGGACAGATGCGGCTCTCTCTGGGCAGCCAGTGCTGTCGATATCTGCCATCTCTATAGTCAGAGTATGACCGCTCAGTCTGTACCTCGTCATTTGTCTTCTTAATTTACAGTCTTTCACTGTACTCAGATATTCTGCAGTTGTGTAATCTCTACTTAGGGCCAAATAACATTCAAGTTTAC
Source organism: Schizothorax lantsangensis (assembly GCA_027422415.1). NCBI lineage: Eukaryota > Metazoa > Chordata > Actinopteri > Cypriniformes > Cyprinidae > Schizothorax > Schizothorax lantsangensis. The sequence goes on along the minus strand of CM049859.1, from coordinate 27,227,972 downwards.
TTTGTTTTTCTGTTGTTTCATTCCAATAGGTTAGATCATTTTCTTTTTGTTTTTTTATAATTTGGTTGGGCCGAATTTTGTGGATGAATATTTCAGTGTCCTGATGCTGGATGTTGTTAGTCATGTTAGTTTGTTTTTGCAGCTTCAGGACCATCTGAATCAGGGGACTTTTTTCAGGATTCCCTTCATGGTTTTTAAGGGCTTTAAAAGGTCTCTCTCCCTCTCTCTCTCTCTCATAACTAATGTAGCCTTAGACTGCATTAATAACTGCGTTAGCCTGCATATCAATGGCTCAAGCCTTGGTTATTAGCTCTAAAATTACGTTTTGGAATGCAACGGAAGGTTTGGGATGAGGTGCGTAAGAAATTAGTTCAACACACAAGTTTTCAGGATGGAAACATGACAAATGTCTTAAAATAAATCATCTGTACAATGTCTTGAGGTGTGGTTGTGACTCCAGGCCGTTAAAATTATTAGAGAAATAATGCACTCCCGAAGTGTTAATGTGGCCACTCTCCATTCTCCACTCCATTCTCAAACAAATTAAGAACTACTTTCGATCTTTATTGACTGAACGCAAGCGCTTATTGCGATAGAAAACACAGTTTCCACTGACTACGAAATATTTTTGTTTGCTGGGGTGGTAATATATTAAATAGGGAAAGGGGGCACCAAAAATGTGTTTTGCCTATGTCACGATAAGAGTTAAATCTGGCCCTGAATGAACAGAAGTAAAATTGAGATTTGCAGATCCATCTTTGATCAGCAGGTGAATGAAATAAAGCACCTGTTTCAGTGTTAATTTTGTAGCTTATCAAAGGGGAGGGTCTTTTTGAGAACATGACAGTTTAACAGAAGTAGTCATTACTAGAAACAGAAACAGACAGCTTACATAATTTACATGGCAGTTAATGAAAAAGGGAAATTAAATTAAGAATGACAAAGAATTTAAGTCTGCTTAAACCAATCTTCTTAAAGGGATAGTTCACCCCAAAATAAAAATTCTGTCATCACTTGCTCATCTTCATGTCATTCCAAACCTGACTGACTAACAGTACTTTCTTCTGTGGAACACAAAAGAAGATATTTTGTGTGTGTGTTTTGTCTGTATAGATGAAACCAATGGGTTCAATAATGTTCGGTCCCCAATATGTCTCTTTGTGTTCTGAAGTAAGTAAATTGTTTATAAATGCTTTACTTTAATTTATTTTATTTTATTTACTATTTATTGAGAAAAAAATGAAATAAGACATGAGACAGAAAACGCATACATGCACGCAAAAAGCAACAACAACAACAACAAAACAAAATAAAACAAAACATGAACAATAAAATAAATACACTCTTAAAAATAAAGGTGTTTAAATGGTTCTTCACTATGCCACAGAAGAACCATTTTTGGTTCCACAGAGAACCAATCAGTCAAATATTTTTTAAAGAACCATCTCTTTCTTACCTTTTTATAATCTGAAGAATCTTCTTTCACCACAAAGAACCTTTTGTGAAACAGAAAGGTTCTTCAAACGTTAAAGGTTCTTTATGGAACAATTTAGAAAAAAAAGGGTTATTCTATGGCATCGTGAAGCAAAGAGGTTCCACGGCCTTTCAGTGTATATGACAAATAATAATAATAATACATTTCTGCAAGCAGCCAAGCCCCTTTCAAGGGTTCCATGAGTTCAAAAAGTAGCTAAAAATACTTTTGAATTGTTCTATTGTTCTTTATTTCCTATAGCTTTTATAAAGTTTAGTTTATTATTCCATCCCTCAATCTATTTTGCAAACTGCTTGTCCACATGGTTTATTGCTCTATTGCAAAAAAATTCACATTTTTGAAAGTCTAGAGCAGTGGTCGGCAACAGGCGGCCTGCGGGCCCAAACTGGCCCGCCAGCAATAATATCTGGCCCGTGCCCGCAGCCAGATTATTTTGATAGCGGCTGGTTCTGGAATAGATCCGTCATGACAGCAACAGTTACTCTCGATCAGAGTACGTGAGCGGAGCGGAGCGCAGAGTAGAGCGGTGTGATTTTGACTGGAGCGAGGAGCGGATTTTTTAAAAGTCGGAGCGTCGTGGTTTTCACTCTCTCCAAAAGCACTCGACCACCGCTCCATCACGAGTACAATTCATGCCAACAGCCCGTAATTTACCTGCATACTTAGCAAGAATTCACATGTTAAACATATTCAGCTAGCTTGATAGAGCAGGATCATCACTCAAGTTCAAGTTCAAAAGTTCAAGTTCAAGATTTATTTGTCACATACACGATTATACAGAGAGTATAGGCTTTAACCAGCAGTGAAATGTGAGTCAGGTCCGCTCCATAGACAGTGCAAATATAGGATACAACACAGAGGACATGTACATAAAATGAAATGAATAAAAAATAAGATATAAAGAACAAAATATAAAATATAAAAGAATGTGCATGACAGTATACTGTGGACTTAAATATTAAGATAAGCAGGAATGTACAAGAGAGGAATGTGCAAACAGGTTGTACATACATGATTGACATGTAGCAGCAATCTCAAAAAAATAAATAAAAAAATAAGATACCAAAACACAGAAAGTGTTGTGTGCAAATGACACTGTCAGTATGAGGTAGAGAATAATGAATATCTTACTGATTGTTAGTGATTATAAAAGTGGAGTCATGATGATGTTAAGAGGCTGAGTTTGAGTTCAGGAGTCTGATGGCCTGGGGGAAGAAACTCCTCCTGAGTCTCTCAGTTTGTGCCATCAGGCTACGGAAGCGCTTACCAGATGGCAGCAAAGTGAAAAGACAGTTTCCAGGGTGATTTGAGTCTTTGATGATTTTGACAGCTCTGCTTCTGCAGCGTTTGAGGTAGATGTCCTGCAGAGAGGGGAGAGCAGACCCAGAGATACGCTCAGCTAAGCGCACAACTCTCTGCAAGGCTTTGAGCGGAAAGTCAGAAAGAATGTGAAGGCTATGATAGTTCTCAAGGAATTTGTTTGTTCCTTCTAGATACTGAATATTTTCAGCTGAAAGCATGATTTAAACAAGTAGCTACTACAACACTTATTCACACGCAATCGCCCTTTCAATAATGCATTCAAACAAATGTAATCTTACAGTGCTGCTTCATCTGTATCCGATTTCGAATGAGCAGAAATCTGTAAGAAATACACCGATCCGTAGGTAAAATAGCCTAACTGACGAAAACGTAGTTATTGTCATCACAAACAAAATTTGCACTGCAAAAAGCAGCAAAAACAGCAATTATACCCTTTAATGCTGACAACCATAGCTTGTCATGTGGTAGGAAAAAAGTTTGCACACTAGTGTTCCAATAAGCCACTTTGAAACTTTCCTGTTATTTTATTTTATTTTTTTTAATATACGTTATGAACAAAACTGTGATATTTCAAACCTACTGAAATACTTTAGACGCGGAACGGTGTTTCTGATATCAGCGAGCGAAGGAGTGGAGCGGGAGCGGGAAATGGTGAACCTGGAGCGGAGTGATTATTAAATACTCGCAGCGCGGAGGGGAAATTGTTGATGCTCCACTCCGCTCACATACTCTGCCGGACACCACCACAAATGTGGCTTTTTGTTAATGACTGTCCTACTCAGGCACATGCACACACAGACATCAAAGGGGGCTTGAGCACCTGCCCCTTTTCTTCCTCGAGAGAAAGTGCCCTTTTTTCTAGGGACTTTTTTTTTTAATGTATATGTATAAATTAATATATGTATATATGTGTGCGTGTGTGTTTCTGTTGCGCACAGCTTTCCCTGTCAAACAAATAAAAAATAAAAATATCTGGTCGGGTCGGGAAATGTTGAGACTTTGTCGAGTTAAGATGTCTTTCTCCCCTCCACGTCTCCGCGCAGCACAGCAGTGTAGGCTTAGGTGCGGACTTACCCATTAGGCAAAGGTAGGCGACTGCCTTGGGCCCCCAAAAGCCAAGGGCCCCCTAAAATGCTTTTCATATACGACGCATATACGCTTGCGCGCGCCTCAAAAGAGGACTTACAATGACTTACAAAGACACATAACAGCTACAAGTGTATGCACTACTTGCTTTATGCAAGCACTGTATAGGAAAAATCACAATACAGGATTTACCCTATTATACTTTATCGACACGAATTGATAGGTGAAACAACAAACAGCCACCCACAAATAGTCTATAAAAGTGTTCAAACTATACCATGGACTTTGGCCATGGTGGCTGTATGATGCTATATGATGATAACTGCAGAATGGATTTCAAGGACTTTGTGCGCAGATCAACGGCCTCCAACGTTTATATTTTTTCTACGAATCTTTACTAAATCTAATTATCTTTACATGTACTAAACATGAGTGGAATTTGCACCGCAGCGCCCCCACACCTTGATGCTTGTGACAAGAATAGCATGTATAGTTATCTTTATTGAAGTGAATTAGGTTTAAATCGCCGAATGATATTTTTGCAATTTTACACATAATAATCCACGATGATCACATTACACAAAACTGAAATTGCAGTCAAAATAACACATTGTCAATATTTTTTGAGAACCCCCAAAATTTCACAAATCACATTTTCAGGGGAGCCCATGTCTTATTAAGGGGAGCCGAGCTCCCCCTAGCTCCCCCGTAGTTCACACCCTGCACCTCTCTCTCTCTCTCTCTCTCTCTCTGCGTCTGCTCTGTACAGCGAGCGGCTGAAAAGAGCTGCGATTTCAATTAGAACACATATGTTGCTTCTCTAATTTTACATGCAAGTATTGCCGAAATCACAGCACAGCTATTGTCATTATCAATAAATCATGATTTTTGTGCAGATTAACATCTTGGAAGGGAGAGCTGGTTATGTAGCCTAGTCTTAATGGGTCGCGTTTCAGTCACTATTTCATATTCATTCCGTTGTCTGACAACAGAAACAGTAAAATATATCAATGAAAACAGTTTTATTGAGAATTTAGCTGCATCAAAATACAGTATGTGGGCACAGAGAGGGAAACAAATGTAGGCTAATAATAAATGCACATTTTGCATGTTCAGGAGAAGTGAGCTGCCCTGTGTGCAAAAATGTAAACAGGTTTGTGTAAGTTAATTGCTCAGTGAAGAAAGAGAAGTAATAGGAACCTGGTATTTCTATGTCCTTTTTTTTTTCATGTGCCTAATAGACATGAACAAGTTCTTTGAAAAACATCTATGGCCTATGAAACATGTCTACTCTTCATGCTCTATGTCTATGTTAACTATATATTGCATAAAGCATCCATATTTGTCCATGCCCATGTTTATTAGAGTATTAAAAACTTGAAAAGTATTAATTTAAGGTACATTTAGAACAGATAAAAATGTGTGATTATGTTGTGATTATTCGCGAATTAACTCATGACAATCATGCGATTAATAGATTGACAGCCCTAAGTTAAAATGACTATAATTAGCCTAAATGTAGGCTTACGCTGGTAACTCATCAGTGGACTTTCCTCGTCAATATAGGCTATATTTTTTACACTTTTCTTATTCTCGCTAATTCAAGTTTTTATATGAATGAACCTCTGAAGGGAACCGATTGTCTTCAGAAAAGTTTCGATGACATTTTCATTTTACTTGATAAAGTATAATTTATGAGCTGAGCGCTGCTTTGTTTACAGCCCTTACTGAGGAAACTGATATATTTCTGATGTTCCAAAAGCACCTCCTACTGGCAAAGAATGAATGTGCATTTTCAATAATCCAGTCTTGAATGCAAAAACCAATGCAAAAATCCACCCACATAAACCTGTTTTAAATAATATAATACTTTATACTTCTGACTCAACCCTTTTGGTTTAAAGGTTCAATTGTGAGGTTTATAATTTTATAATTTATTTAGTTTTTTGTTAAAACTTGTATCTCAACGGTAAATCAATTGCTATTTCGTGGTCTACAACATGAAAGAATAAAAGTGTCTGCTAAATGAATAAATGTAAATGTAAATGAAAGAATACCTATTATAACATGTACATGAAAAATGTAGAAACGTTGGACTCAACTATGGGGCACCATTGTGCAGCAGCAAGCATCACGACAAAAAAGGAACTTCAAGGTTGATCTAGGTAAATGTGTGCAAATGTATAGGGCCCCATTCCTATTTTTGCCTGGGGCCCCCAATTCACTAAATCCGCCCCTGAAGCACACATTAGGGCTTTTCACACTTGAAATTGTTAACCCTGGGTCATCCTAAACCCTGGATAAAGGAATCCTGGGTTATCTGTAATCACGTTTCACACTGCTCATACTATACCTGGGATTAACTGTTAACCCTGGGTATTCATTAACAGACGTTTCACACTGTACATTCCTAAACCATGGGTTAACGTTCTTATTTGCATATTTGCAGTGTCACTGTCACTGATTGGAGGAACAGCAGGCAACCTGTTTAACGTTACACGGCTTTTCCAGCGTCTTACCAGTTATTAAAAACAACGTCGCTTTAGATCAGCGAAGATTGAGGAACAGCTGATCATAGCTGTACAGGCAGGGATAGCCATTTTTAAATAAATTTAGTAGCAGAGCTACTGCAAGCGATTTAGTACTGGAAATCCATTTATCCTTTGCTGAAACTTCTGCGTCTTCATGAAGAGAGCAAGTCATGGTTGCTTAGCAACGGCAGACACCATGGGAGCACAAGCTACAGAGCGCTTTGGAAAGAAGGAGAAAGCGGCGCGCTTAGCGTTTTAAAAGCCGTTTTTAGGCGCGACATGTGAACGGCCTCATGAGACGCATAAAGCCAAGAAAACAAAGACAAAAGTACAAAAGAAAGAAAACAAGGAGCAAAGTATGTGAATATTTCTTTGAACTTCTTTTAAGTGTGGAGAGACTAACGTTAGTGTTTACTTGTACAGTAGCATAAGAATAATACCGTCTCCTATTCACCCCAGTTCACACGCTTTCCGTCTTTTGATATTTCTTCTCACCGGCTGCAGTTTACACGACGTGCGTTTCCTGTTACTGACGTGACATGAGCCTCACTGCTCAATTTCTGATTGGCTGTCTGTTGCCAGGCGTCCAGCAGCAACAAGCAAACACCGCTCTGTTTCGCACTGAACAAACTTAGCACCGCAATGCGGGGTTAACACCACAAATGCGGTGCTAACCCTGCTCCGGAGCAGGGTTTCACAACCCCGGGTAAAATGCGGTGCTAACACCGCTTTCAAATTACAGGTGTGAAACGTGTCTTTACCCGGGGTTAAAAGCGGTGTTTAGAACGAAGATAACCCGGGGTTAGGCGCAGTGTGAAAAGCCCTATTGATCAACTGCACATCACACCACAGACAGGCAGAGAGCCGCAGAAGTGAATCCCTCCCTCCCTTTCCAGTTGTGTTTGTCTTGGTGTGGAGGTGAGTAGTGATGAACAAAAGACTAAGCTACCTGTGCCTCGAATTTACAGCTAATTATCCTATGGATGACTCCTGAGAGCTACCAAGTTAGCTAAAGTTTAGCTAAGGCAATAAAGTCTAGTGCACGTTCTTTTACTGCGATGGTTGCAAAGTCTCTGACGAACCTCCTATAATAGGAGGCCAGGCCCAGGAAGCTCCGTAGCTCAGAGATGTTGGTTGGTGGGGGCCAATCCCATTTCTGACACCACTGTAACAACTGGCTGTTATTCTATAGAACGTGGGGCTGACCGGAGCTAAGCTAGGCTACTGCACTATTACTGGACTAATTGCTAGCAAGAAATGCGAGCACTCGTGTCCCATACACCGCACGACCACGAGTGTCTCTGTTAGCCAGAGCAGTGGCAGAACAAACCAGCAGGAGGCAGCAATGTCTTCTTTCACCTTTTACTCTGAACACAGAATAAGATCTTACAAAGGCAAGGCCATATTGCCAAGTCCCTCCCCTACACATCTCTCTCTGTGACGGTAACAGCACACTCTTTACATAACAGGGCAGTAAATGAACCAAACCCACCCGAACTGACTTGAACATAAACACACATAACATTGCTGACGCAAAAACCCAACCATCTTACTTAAATAATGCATAAATCAACTCTAAACAAATACCCATAATGCACCTGGCTGCTAGCGCTGATTGCCAGGTCATTACAATATTTAACGTTTTGTTTAGAAAAAAATTTAATAAATAAGTGCCCTTTTTTTCCACTTGAGACCCTGCCCCTCAAAATGTCTGTGCACGTCCCTGGTCCTACTACAGGATTTAACACAGAGTAACAGCTCATTACCAGTTACAAAAGACACTGTAACAGTCTGTCAGGCCATTTTAGTTGCATTTTTTTTAATCAATTAATTTCTTTATTATCCTTTGACTATGTTCTGGTCCGCCATCTAGTGGCGAATTCTTTTTTGGCCCGATGCCAAACTTACTTGCCGACCCCTGCTGTAAACTATACATGGAACCTTCTCATTTGTCTTATTGCTATATTAAAGGTTACATTTTTTTCCCCCGTCACAATATATTTATTGGTATGTAAAAGTTAACAACAGAGCCCAAACTATAATTTTCAATTGGTATTTATTTTCAAATATAATAATCAACACTCAAACAAAAATTGTGTATGAACATTTAAATTGCACGTAAGGCAGGTTGGATGAAGGCATAAACGGTTTGACTCTGAATCACTTTACAGATAAAAAAAATTATATTTCTACAATAAAAATATATATAAAAACATATTGTGACGAGCGTCCCGATATCTCATCAGTGTCGCCCTGGAAACGGAGGAAAAACACCTGCACGTCCTCATTACCGGCTGATCGGTCCCAGCTGCGGCTCGTCAGCCGGTGGCGTTATAAGCCCCACGGATCTCACCACAGTTGAGTTGAATCTCCAGCAAGACTGTAGCTAATCTCTCTCTCTCTGATCTCCTTTTTGCTTATGCAGACAGCAGCGTGTGACCAGACAGCCACCCGAGAGCACGAGCACGGGCACCCTGCACAAGGACCGAGGAGGAGAGCACAGACTGCACCAGCGCACCCGTACACCTATTATTTTACCTGTTGCACCAATAAATCCACCCTCCGGGGCAGTTATTGGAACGGAACTTGTCGTGTGATTCTTCACCCCGTGACAAGTTGGTGGAGAATGCGAGCATATCAGTGAAGAATCACCGACAAGCGACAGCCCGTTCTCTGACTGTTCTCACCCCCGGTTTTTTTTTTCTCCTCTGTCACAGGTGTGCGCTCCCCCTTTCCCCAAAAATGGATGAACTCCTAAAACATCTCACCGAGATCAGCATCCACCAGCAACAAATAGTGGAACACCTGGCCACCCGGCAAGGACAGACCGAGCAGGGGCTCGCAGCTCTCCATGCCGCCGCCCCACGCGTTCCGCTACCAGATGCCCGGGCACAAGCCACAAAGCTGCTCCCAAAGATGACCCCGCATGACGATGTGGAAGCGTTCTTGCAGGTGTTCGAGAACACCGCGACCACGGAAGGCTGGCCTCAGGATGACTGGGCACGGGCGCTGGCCCCCCTGCTGACCGGTGAAGCACAGCGAGCGTACTTCGCTCTCCCCGCCGCTACCGCTGACCAGTACGCTGAAGTGAAGCGCGAAATTCTAGCCCGGTTGGGCTTGTCTTCTATCTGCGCGGCTCAGAAATTCCACGAGTGGGAGTACAAGCCTCGACAGCCCGCTCGGGCTCAGGCTGCCGAGCTCACGCGGCTCGCGCATCACTGGTTGCTGGATGGAGTCCCCTCGGCCGCCCAGGTAGCGGAGCGCGTGGTCATCGACCGTCTCCTCCGGGCCCTTCCCCGTGCCCATCGACAGGCGGTCGGCATGAGAAATCCGACCACGACGCTCGAGCTCGTGGAGGCCATAGAACTGGCGGATGCGGCCCAACAACGGGACGCTGGGGAAAGAGCGCCACCGTTTCCCCGGAGGGTGGGCCAGGAGCGACGCGCGCCGGAGGGCATCCCGCGACACCAAAGCAGGCCAGCGGTCCTCTCCCCGCGGGATGAGCCCATGCCAACGGAGCCGCCAGCACCTCCCGCTCGGACCTGGTTGGCAGGCTGCGTCGTGCACCAGGACCTTCCCGCTGGGGCCCCGGAAACGGAGGTAAAGATTAACGGGAAACTGTTCCGGGCCATTCTGGATTCTGGCAGCGCGGTCAGCCTGGTCCAGTCTCACGTCCTTGCCCCTCGCTTTGAACACAAATCGTTCTTACCGATCACCTGTGTCCATGGAGACACGCGGCACGTCCCAGCCCGCCGAGTGACCATCACCGCCGCTCCAGGATCCTGGCCAGTGGAGGTGGGGATAATGAAAGACCTCCCGGTTCCCGTGTTAATCGGCCGAGACTGGCCCGGGTTTGACCGCCTCCTAGCTGCTCTCACCCAGCCTGCCAGCCCGGGGGGGGACCGCCGTAAACGGGCGCCCACAAGGCGGCGTCGGCAACGCCCCGTCCTTCTGGCCTCGGATAGCGGGAGAGATGGTGAGTCCCCCTCTCAAAATCCTAATCTCTTCTTTGATGTGTTCCAGCAGGTGACGGGAGGGGGCTCATTTGGCCGGGAACAACGGGAGGACGACCGGCTGAAGTATTGTTGGGCCCAGGTACGGATCCTGGACGGAAAGGAAGTTCAGCCTGGGCCCCATCCTCTCCCGCATTTTGTGGTTCAGAACGGCCTGCTATACTGTGTCGCGCAGCGGAGGGGGGAGGAAAAATTACTGCTAGTGGTGCCTCGTACGAAGACGGAGACCGTGTTGGAGTTGGCACACTCACACCCCATGGCAGGACATCTCGGGCCGGCCAACACGGTCCAGCGGATTCGGGACCGGTTCCACTGGCCGGGGATGGACGCCGAGGTGAAACGGTTCTGCCAGGCCTGCCCCACCTGCCAAGTGACGTCACCCAGGAAGCCTCCCCCCAGCCCACTGATACCGCTGCCCATCATTGAGGTGCCCTTCGAGCGCATCGGGATGGACCTTGTGGGGCCGTTGCCTAAGTCTGCCCGGGGACATGAACACATCCTGGTGATCGTCGACTACGCCACCCGGTACCCAGAGGCGATTCCCCTGCGGAAGGCCACAGCAAAAGCCATCGCTCAGGAGCTCTTCCTGCTGTCCAGCCGAGTCGGCATCCCAGCGGAGATCCTGACCGATCAGGGAACCCCCTTCATGTCCCGGCTAATGGCTGACCTCTGCCGGCTGCTAAAGGTGAAGCAGTTGAGGACCACGGTCTACCACCCCCAAGCGGACGGGCTGGTGGAACGTTTCAACCAGACGCTGAAGCAGATGTTACGACGGGTGGTGGCCGAAGACAAACGTGACTGGGACCTCATGATCCCCTATGTCCTCTTCGGCATCCGTGAGGTCCCCCAAGCCTCAACTGGCTTCACCCCATTCGAGCTCCTTTTTGGTCGTCAACCACGGGGCCTCCTGGATGTGGCAAAGGAAGCCTGGGAGCAGCAGCCGGCAGCCCATCGTTCGGTCATCGAGCATGTAAGGGAGATGAGGGGAAGGATCGACCGGGTCATGCCATTAGTCCGGGAACACCTAAGTAAAGCGCAACAGGCTCAACAGCGCCACTACAACCGGGCTGCCCAGCCACGGGAATTCCAACCCGGCGATCGAGTCATGGTCCTAGTCCCCACAGCGGCGTGCAAGTTCCTAGCTACCTGGCAAGGGCCATACACGGTGCTGGAGAGGATCGGGCCGGTGACGTATCGAGTCCGTCAACCAGGCCGGCGAAGAACGGAGCAGTTGTACCACATCAACCTGCTGAAAAAGTGGGTTGGGACTAGGGACCAGCTCGTCGCCCTCGCCTGCAGCGAACCCGTGGTTGTAGACACCAATCCCCACCTCTCGGCCGCCCAGAAGGGAGAACTGCAGCACCTGATCGGTCAGTTCTCTGATGTGTTCTCCCCTCTTCCCGGGCAGACCAACGTCATCCAGCATGATATCCAGACGCCTCCCGGAGTCATCATCAGGCAACGGCCCTATCGTGTCCCTGAGGCTCGTCGGCGAGCTATCGAGGAGGAAATACAACAGATGCTGAAGTTAGGGGTGATCGAGCCTTCACGCAGCCCGTGGTCCAGTCCAATCGTCCTGGTCCCGAAACCGGATGGCACCCTCCGTTTCTGCAACGACTATCGCCACCTAAATGAAGTTTCCCAGTTTGATGGCTACCCCATGCCACGAGTGGACGAGCTCCTGGATCGATTGGGAAGGGCCCAGTACATCTCAACGCTGGACCTCACGAAGGGGTATTGGCAGGTACCCCTTTCAGACAGTGCAAAACCTAAAACTGCTTTTTCCACCCCTAGTGGCCACTGGCAGTACCGGACCCTTCCCTTCGGCCTCCACGGGGCACCCGCCACATTCCAGCGTATGATGGACATCCTCTTACGGCCCCACCAGGCATATGCTGCGGCCTACCTGGATGACGTGGTGGTCCATTCCGTTTCCTGGGAGGATCATTTAGAGAGATTGCGGAGGGTGCTTTCTGAGCTCCGAAGGGCTGGACTCACCGCCAACCCCCGAAAGTGCCATCTGGCGCTCTCAGAGGTAAAGTACCTGGGGTTCCAAGTGGGTCGGGGACTGATTCGCCCACAGGAGAAAAAGGTGGAAGCAGTACGCTCCGCACCGAGACCAACAACGAAGACCCAGGTACGAGCCTTCTTGGGGTTGGCGGGGTACTATCGCTGCTTCATCCCTAACTTCTCCTCCTTAGCCGCCTCCCTGACAGATCTGACCAGGAAGGGGCAGCCGGAGAAGGTACAGTGGTCATCAGCATCAGAGGAGGCCTTCCAGAAGATCAAGGAGGCTCTCACTTCCGAGCCCGTCCTCCGAGCCCCAGATTTTAGCTGCCCCTTCCTGCTGCAGACGGATGCCTCCGACACGGGGCTGGGAGCCGTCCTGTCACAGGTTCAAGAAGGGGAGGAGCATCCCGTCCTGTATATCAGCAAGAAGCTGACCCCAGCCGAGAGAAACTACGCCACCGTGGAAAAAGAAGCCCTGGCCGTCAAGTGGGCAGTCCTGGAGCTGCGCTACTATCTCCTCGGCCGGAAGTTCACCCTGGTCACCGACCACGCGCCCCTCCAGTGGATGGCCCGCGCCAAGGACACCAATGCCAGGGTGACTCGTTGGTTCCTCGCGCTCCAGGACTTCCACTTCGTTGTGCGTCACCGCGCAGGGGCCGCGCACGCCAACGCCGACGGTCTCTCTCGGATCTGGGCAGCTTTTGCAGGTCTGTCAGGGGTCACTCCCCAAGAGCACGAGCACGGGCACCCTGCACAAGGACCGAGGAGGTGAGCACAGACTGCACCAGCGCACCTGTACACCTATTATTTTACCTGTTGCACCAATAAATCCACCCTCCGGGGCAGTTATTGGAACGGAACTTGTCGTGTGATTCTTCACCCCGTGACAATATATTATTTTTAAATTAATGCTATAAGTTAAGAATTGAGCAAACTCAGCAAAGGCATTTGATTTTGGTCATATTGTTTCATATAAGTTGAAACTTTAAACATAGAGCTGCAAGAAAATCACTTGATAATGGTTTGGGGTCATTTTGCTCTGGCTAATCATTTAAATAATGTCAACATAAACGTTAACAAATGTCTTTTAGGCTTGTCTCTATGCAAGCATATGTGTAGCTAAATTCAATTTGAAATGGAATATGCAAAATGTCTCTGATTTACTTAGAGAATGTAGATTATGTTTCAGCAGACATAGCTGTTTTGAGGTCCAGTGTGGGAGACATGTTTGACATGCACAATAACTTTTGGCATAAAATACTTTCCCATGAACTTACTTTTAATTACAAAGAACAAGATAGTTCCTTTTGCACATACTAAAATGCTGCAAATGTTCTTAAAGGGTTTCTCAACTCCACCCTAGATCCCATGGCATTTTTTGAGGAACCTTCTTTGTCAACTTAACTAGTGATGGCCACTTTTGAAACACTGCTTCATGAAGATTTGAAACATTTGCAAACCTTTGTTTCGGAAGTGCATATCAAAATGCCAAAGTTTTTTTCAACAAGGCTTTGTTACATCACAACTGTTTTGAAATCTTTCAAGATGTCAATGGTTTGTCGTCGGGGGGCCACCTCTGTGAACCCGTGAATCATGAGTTCATTGAGATCACCCCCAGCAGCAAACCAGTGAACCAGCGTCTCTGATATCGGATCAGTTTTATCAATTTGTGGACATTTTTAAGGAGGCATTTGTGTAATTAAAAGGATGAGTAGTAGTAGTAGTCTTACTGGCCTGTTTAGAGACACACTCCATAAAACAAACAAAACAAGTTAAGAAAATTAATAATAATTATTTAAAAATGCATATTATACAGACACTTCATATTAAATTCTTATTATCCAATGAAAGGTTAGATTTTTGTGATAAAAAAAAAAAAAAAAAGATCAAAAGGATTAACAATGCAGATTAATTTTCACAGCCTTCTTTGATCATACAGGTGCATCTCAATAAATTAGAATGTCATGGGAAAGTTAATTTATTTCAGTAATTCTACTCAAATTTTGAAACTTGTGTATTAAATAAATTCAATGCACATAGACTGAAGCAGTTTAAGTCTTTGTTTATTTTAATTGTGATGATTTAGGCTCACATTTAACAAAAACCCACCAATTCACTATCTCAACAAATTGGAATACTTCATAAGACCAATAAAAAAACATTTTTAGTGAATTGTTGGCCTTCTGGAAAGTATGTTAATTTACTGTATATGTACTCAATACTTGGTAGGGGCTCCTTTTGCTTTAATTACTGCCTCAATTCGTGGCATGGAGGTGTGGCATGGAGGTGATCAGTTTGTGGCACTGCTGAGGTGGTATGGAAGCCCAGGTTTCTTTGACAGTGTCCTTCAGCTCATCTGCATTTTTTGGTCTCTTGTTTCTCATTTTCCTCTTGACAATAGGTTCAGGTCTGGTGAGTTTGCTGGCCAGTCAAGCACAACAACACCATGGTCATTTAACCAACTTTTGGTGCTTTTGGCAGTGTGGGCAGGTGCCAAATCCTGCTGGAAAATGAAATCAGCATCTTTAAAAAGCTGGTCAGCAGAAGGAAGCATTAAGTGCTCCAAAATTTCTTGGTAAACGGGTGCAGTGACGTTGGTTTTCAAAAAACACAATGGACCAACACCAGCAGATGACATTGCACCCCAAATCATCACAGACTGTGGAAACTTAACACTGCACTTCATGCAACTTGGGCTATGAGCTTCTCCACCCTTCCTCCAGACTCTAGGACCTTGGTTTCCAAATGAAATACAAAACTTGCTCTCATCTGAAAAGGACTTTGGACTTTGGACCACTGGGCAACAGTCCAGTTCTTCTTCTCCTTAGCCCAGGTAAGACGTCTCTGACATTGTCTGTGGTTCAGGAGTGGCTTAACAAGAGGAATACGACAACTGTAGCCAAATTCCTTGACACGTCTGTGTGTGGTGGCTCTTGATGCCTTGACCCCAGCCTCGGTCTATTTCTTGTGAAGTTCACCCAAATTCTTGAATCGATTTTGCTTGACAATCCTCATAAGGCTGCGGTTCTCTCGGTTGGTTGTGCATCTTTTTCTTCCACACTTTTTCCTTCCACTCAACTTTCTGTTAACATGCTTGGATACAGCACTCTGTGAACAGCCAGCTTCTTTGGCAATGAATGTTTGTGGCTTACCCTCCTTGTGAAGGGTGTCAATGATTGTCTTCTGGACAATTGTCAGATCAGCAGTCTTCCCCATGTTTGTGTAGCCTAGTGAACTAAACTGAGAGACCATTTTGAAGGCTCAGAAAACCTTTGCAGGTGTTTTGAGTTGATTATCTGATTGGCATGTCACCATATTCTAATTTGTTGAGATTGAGAATTGGTGGGTTTTTGTTAAATGTGAGCCTAAATCATCACAATTAATAGAACCAAAGACTTAAACTACTTCAGTCTGTGTGCATTGAATTTATTTAATACACGAGTTTCACAATTTGAGTAGAATTACTGAAATAAATGAACTTTTCCACGACATTCTAATTTATTGAGATGCACCTGTATTTAACAAGGGTGCCAATAATTCTGACCACGACTATATATATATATATATATATATATACACATATACATATATATATATATATATATATATTTATACATACATATATATATATACACACATACATATATATATATATATATATATATTTATACATACATATATATATATACACACATACATATATATATATATATATATATATATACATATATATATATATATATATATATATAATATAATTGTCAGACCTCTGTCGTGTGTGTCTTGTGTTCCCGCCTCTTGTTTCCATATTTGGTTTGTTTCCTGTCCTCGTCTGATGTGATTATTAGTTAATTCTGTTCCAGGTGTGTGTTTGTGATTGTGTTAATTATCCCTGGTATTTAAGTCCTGTCTGTTCTGTGAGATTTCGTCTGGTCAACTCGTTACTCCCGGTGTTTCCTGTCTGTAAGCCTTGCCATGTCTAGCCCTGATGTTTTATTAAATACTATTATTTGAGTTTACGTCCTCGTCTGCGTGTCCTTGTTCCTCCCTGCTGTGTGCACCGTGACAGAAGACCAGACCCAACCGTAAGCGGCGCCCCTTCACCTCGTTTTTGTTTTCCGTGTTTGAAAAGTGTTTTTTATTTGTTTGTGTTTTGTCTCTCGCGGCAAGCGAGTCCGCTGGCTGCGAGCCCTCATGCCCGCCGTTCGCGGGAGATGATGCCGCCGCCCGCGGCTCACCCAGGCCCGCCGTTTGCAGGAGATCACGCCGCCGTCCGTGGGGAAAGCCAACCCACCGTCCGCGGCTCCCTCTAGTCCGCCATCCGCGGGGAAAGCCAACCCACCGTCTGCGGCTCACCCGGCCCGCCGCCGGCTGTGGCTTCCTCAAGCCCGCCGGCCCCCGCCGTTGATGGTCAAGCCAGCCGGCTGCCGCCATTTATTGTCAAGCCAGCCGGTCATGGTCCAGCCAAGCCGGCCGCCGCCGTATTTGACAAGCCAGCCGGCCGTCGCCATTTATTGACCAGCCACTGACCAGAGTCATTTTAAGTCGTGTTCCAGTCTGTCTAGCCCCGGAGGGCTCCTGATACCCCCTAGCTGCCCCATGGATTTTTTTTGGGGGGGGTACAAAGGTCCCGGCTGTAGTGGCCGGGCCAAGGGACGAGGCCATGGCCACGAAAGACCACCTGCCTTGGCCTCCTGAGCTCCCTGCTCCACCTTGGCCTCCGCCTGTCTGTTCTGCTCTGGAGGCTCCGTCCTGTGTAGGTATCTGTGTCTGTCCTGAGGGGCCTCCAGAGTGCCCACCCCCCCTCCCTGGTAGTACCGTTACGGCGTGGGACGTGCCTTTTGGGAGGGGGGAGTTATGTCAGACCTCTGTCGTGTGTGTCTTGTGTTCCCGCCTCTTGTTTCCATATTTGGTTTGTTTCCTGTCCTCGTCTGTTTGTCCTCGTCCTGTTTGTTTCCTGTCCTCGATTATTAGTTAAAGGTGTAGTGGGACATCTCGGAAAATGCTAACTTTAGCCTGATAGCACTGAAATCGAATGTCCCACCCTCCCTGCAATCGCCGTCCAAAGCCACACCCCCTGAACGCACATACGCTCAGAGAGCGGAATACCAGAGACAACATTAAATTACTACATCAACGGTTTCCAATAACAGTCCTCGCGCCCTCCCCGCTCTGCACATTTCATATGTATATCTTATCACGTCTGACTTTTGTTCTATTCGACCGTGAGTCATAAGTGCCCTGCGAAGTGGACATCACCAGATTCCAGTTCAAAGCATATGTTCCATACAAAGGGCAATAAAGTGTGCGAGACGTGAATTTAAATTGTATTTATTTACAGAGGTGTATTATGTCACACTTCTCTAGTAAGTTTCGTCTGTGAGTGAAGATGCTGCGCAGCGCAATCCGTGAATGAATGTTCCGAAGTGAAATAAACTTCAATGGATTTCCCTGCTCAGGGAGTAGGGAGCAATGAACACTGTGTAGGGAGCATGTCAATCGGAACACAGTTCATGCACGTAGCTCTCTTCTAAGGAGCTGGTTATCTGAATCAGGTGTGTTAACTAAGCGAGACATGCAAAATATGCAAAACGGGGGGCGCGAGGACTGGAATTGGGAACCGCTGGGCTACATCATGTGTCATTCACCGGTGAGAAAACTTTATAGCACAGTTAGTAAAAGTACTACAATACCAGGAAGGAAGATCGGGTTGTCGATGTTTGTCTGCCTTTCTCGCTCTGTCTGAACCGCGTGAGTGAACGCGCTGATGACGTATCGTGTCTGCGCGAACAGGGTGCGCAGAGGTATGCAAATACATACTTTGACAGACAGGTAGAAAAGACAATTAAAATGCTCGGACCGAGCGTTTTGATTGGACGAACATTTCTTGGTCCTACACCTTCCACAGAATATATAAATACAGATAAATACATTTAGACAACTTAACTTAAAGATTGCTATCAGGATGTGAAGAGACTTTCAACCAGAATAACAAAAAATGTTTCTGAAGACAATCACCTATGATACCTTTAAGCACGGACACGCGAACGGTTGCCTTTACGGGGTTTATTACCACGACAACCGTCTGCTGTCGAGTTGAACGTGCTTCTTGTGTATCCTGCATGTAGCAAATGAAAATATTATGCATCTGATGCTGACTGCCGCACCCGCGCGAGGTTTCTCTTTCCCAGCGCGCACACGCCTCTCTCTCTCTCCTTCTCTCTCAGCGTCTGCTCTGTACAGCGAGCGGCTGAAAGGAGCTGCGCTTTCAGTTAAACACAGATATGTTGCTTCTCTAATTTTACATGCAAGTATAGCCGAAATCACAGCACAGCTATTGTCTTTATCTTATGTGTAGCCTATTTGATTTTATCAGATGACAGCAAGATTAAATCATGATTTTTGTGCAGATTAACATCTTGGAAGGGAGAGCTGGTTATGTAGTCTTAATGGGTCGCGTTTCAGTCACTATTTCATATTCATTCCGTTGTCTGACAACAGAAACAGAAAAAAATATACCAATGAAAACAGTTTTATTGAGAATTTAGCTGCATCAAAATACAGTATGTGGGCACAGAGAGGCAAACAAATGTAATAATAAATAATAAATGTACATTTTGCATGTTCAGAAGAAGAGCTGACCTGTCCTGTGAAAATGTAAACAGGTTTGTGTAAGTTAATTGCTCAGTGCAAACAAAGAGAAGTAATAGGAACATGGTATTTCTGTTCTTTTTTTTCATGTGTCTAATAGTCATGAACAAGTTCTTTGAAAAACATCTGACATATGAAACATGTCTACTCTTCATGCTCTATGTATGTTAACTATGGTTTCACTAATAATACTGCATTGCATAAAGCATCCATATTTGTCCATGCCCATGTTGATTAGAGTATTAAAAACTTGAAAAGTATTAATTTAAGGTACATTTAGAACAGATAACAAATTTAATTAAAATTTTACCTGATAAAGTACAGACTATAGAATGAACGTCCCAGGTTACGTATGTAACCATGGTTCCCCGAGGGAACGAGACGCTGCGTCAAGCGCTTTGGGAACGCCCCTGTGTTCCCACGCTCTGAAACATGTATGTAATCAGTCCAACAGAATGGCGAAACGTCACGGGCGGGGTGACGTAGAGACCAGAGAGCTTAAAAGCCCATCCGAAACAAGCAACGTCAGCTTCTGAGAAGTTGAAGCAAGTCGCTCACAGGGATGCAGGAAGTATGGCATGCGACGCAGCGTCTCGTTCCCTCGGGGAACCATGGTTACATACGTAACCTGGGACGTTCCCCTTCGGGAACTCGAGCTGCGTCAAGCGCTTTGGGAACGTGAATGCCCACGCCACCATACTGACAAATGCCTGTCTAGTGTGAAATCATGGCGAGCACAGCTAAGACAGATGCACCTGAGAGTCTGGAGCGGTACCATACTTCTCCTGGCCTCAAATACAACGAAAGAAACTTGTACCACAGGTAACACCCCTAAAGACTGACCACCCAAAGGGACGTGGTAAGCAGCTATGGCCACCACGACCACACTAAAGGTGGAGGGGGTCCAACCTGCGGAGAATCGTTCTACCGGGCAGTTAACTGCTGACGATTTCGGCACCATGAAGTGAACACAATACACTTCAAGGACAGTTTCCTCGTTGAGGGAGCTCTGGACTGGAGGATGGTCTCAACAACCTCGGTTGAGAGACGGGATGCTATGAGCTGTGCCCCCTCAGGGGCCACACCCACAGCTTCCACAACTCCGGGCGGGGGAGAAAGATGGTGCACCCCGCCTGTGAGAGGATATCCCGTTTTCCGGACGGGAATCTCTCATGGAGAGTCTTATAGAAGGGCTACCAGGTCCGCAAACCATGGATGGCCCGGCCAGTACGAGGCTACTAACACGAGACAAACCTCGTCCCGGCGAACTCTCTCCAGAACTCCCGGAAGCAGAGCAATCGGGGGGGGGGAAGGCATACAGACGAAGCCTCGGCCACGTCTGTACCATGGCATCCAGCCCCAGTGGAGCTGGATGAGTCAGAGAGAACCAGAGGGGACATTGTGAGGTCTCTCGAGACGCAAACAAGTCCACCTGGGCTCGACCGAACTTCTTCCAAATCTGCTCCACCACCTCGGTGTGGAGCATCCATTCCCCGGGCCTCAGCCCCTGTCTCGACAGGATGTCTGCTCCCTGATTGAGGTACCCAGGGATGTACACTGCCCTCAGGGAGAGCAGTTTCCCCTGGGCCCAGAGAAGGATCTGGCGCGCCAGCCTGTACAGGGGGCGCGAGCGCAGACCCCCCTGGTGATTGATGTAAGAGACCACCGACGTATTGTCTGTGCGAATTAGCACATGATGGCCTCCCAGGTCTGGGAGAAAATGCTTCAATGCTTGAAAAACTGCCAGCATCTCCAGGCAGTTGATGTGCCAGCTGAGATGAGGACCTTCCCACAGACCTTGAGCGGAGCGGCCACTCATGACCGCTCCCCAGCCCGTGAGGGAGGCGTCCGTCGCTAGCGTTTCGCGACGACACAGAGCCCCCAACACGGGGCCTTGTGACAGGAACCACGGTTTCTTCCACATGTCTAAGGCACGTAAGCATCGCCGCGTGACCTTGATCATGAGAAACGGGTTGCCCCTCGGGGAAAACCCTGTGGTCCTGAACCACCACTGCAAGGGTCTCATGTACAGCAGGCCAAAAGGTATCACGTTGGACGCAGCTGCCATCAGACCCAACAGTCTCTAAAACTGCTTCACAGTGAGTGACTGGCCTTCTCTCACTCTCTTGACTGTTGCGAGGATCGACTCAATACGAGCAGGACGTGCCTGCATCGTGGTCGAATCCCACACCATGCCCAGATAAGTGGTCCTCTGCACTGGAGGAAGCACACTTTTCTTTGCGTTTAGTCTTAACCCCAAATCTTTCATGTGAGCGAGAACAACATCTCGATGCCGAACTGCTACCTGCTAATTGAGCTAGAATCAACCAGTTGTTGATGTAATTCAGTATGCGGATGCCCTGGAGTCGCAGGGGAGCCAGAGTAACATCCACACACTTTATGAAAGTGCGGGGTGAGAGTGCTAGACCGAACGGAAGAACCCGATCTTGGTACGCTTTGCCCCCGAAAGCAAACCTTAGGAACTTCCTGTGTTGAGGAAGGATGGATAATGGAAGTAAGCGTCTTTCAGATCTATAGTCACAAACCAGTCCTCGGACCGGATTTGAGACACGACTTGCTTGCTAGTAAGCATCTTGAACTTGAGTCACATGACTGAGTGGTTCAACAATCGCAGATCTAGAATTGGACGCAACCCGCCATCCTTCTTCGGAACGATGAAGTATCAGCTGTAGAACCCGGACTCTCTGTCGAGAGGAGGGACCACCTCGATGGCCTCCTTCCTCAAGAGAATAGCTACTTCTTGTTCCATTACCAGAGCCTGCTCGGGCCCACCAGAGTGGGAAACACTCCATTGAATAGAAGCGGACAAGACCCGAACTGAATCTTGTAGCCTCTGTCTACAGTGTGCAGGACCCATTGAGATACATTTGGCAGAAGCTTCCATGCTGCCAGAAATGTACTAAGGGAACCAGTCTCTCGAGACTGGCCTCTGGTGTGCTTTGAACTGCTAGCTCGGTGCCCTGAAGCGGAGGACCGGCAGGGAACGTCTGACCTAGCTGTTCTAAACACTTTTTTGGAGGTAGCGAGCCTCTCGGGGCCGCTACGTTTCCGGGCGGAAGCTGAGAGAAACACTCGCTAGAGATCGTTGTGCCCTGAAGCACCGGGGGTGGCAGGGGTAACGGAACGATCTCCTGAGGGCACTGAGGAGAGACGGGCACCGTATAATGAGGTGTACACCGCTCTTCCCCAGAGGAGCCTGCCCCCCGAAGTCCTAAGCCATAAGCATCCGGACTCTCTTACTGAAGTCTTCTATTGAAACGATGGTCCTCAGACCCGCGCCATCTCCCAGGAAGACTAAACTGGTAGAACCAGAGCCTGCTAGGCAGGACCCAACGAGACACTTGGCAGGGGCTCCCACACCGCCAGGTGACCTACTAAGGGAACCAGTCTCTCGAGACTGGCCTCTGGTATACTTAGAGCTGCTAGCTCAGTGCCCTGAAGCGGAGGACCGGCAGGGGATGGCTGATCTAGCTGCTCTAAAGACCTCCGAAGAGGTAACGAGCCTCTCAGTACCGCTACGTTTCCGGGCGGAGACCGAGAGAGGCGCTCGCGGGAAACCGCTGCTCCCTGAAACACCGGCAGGGTTGGCAGAATGATCTCCTGAGGGCACTGAGGAGAGATGGGCACCGTATAATGAGGTGTACACCGCTCTTCCTCAGAGGAGGCCGGCCCTCAAAAGTCCTGGGCAATAGGCTTCAGGACGTTTTAGCCAAAGATTATCCAGCGAAAATGACGGTCTGCAGATCCGCCTCCTGCTAGAAATCTTCGGCCCGAGAGCGCCACTCTGACTCCAAACTTCTGGGGAGTGCGAGAAGTGACATTCCCTGAATGAGGGGCTGGAACATGGCTGGGGCTGCTCCCGCCCAGCAGCTCCTCGGCCTGTGTCCAGCACTGGAAAATGTCGGGCCTTAGGGGTGATGCTGCAATGGAACAGATAGCCCGCAAGCATCTGTCCTACTCATCCAGCCCCCGAAATTGAAAAATTCAAATAAGGCTGGAAAAAAAAATGGTTAAACCCATTATCTCAACACCTCGGTGTGGAGACAGGGAAAAACCAGAGGTCCCGACATGGAGATTGTGATAGAATGCTATGTTTTCACGCTTTTTCTAGTTACAACCTCCACCAACTCCTCATAAGTCTTGTAATAACGTGTTGACCACATCAACCTCCTCGGAGGAAGAGAGATAAACACCGTGCTCTCAGACGAGAATTTATATCCCAAGAGAGCGCTGTATTAGAGTGAGGGAGGAGGAAAAGGGGAGCCCGTCTCCGATCCCTGTGCTGAATTATATATATATATATATATATATATATATATATATATATATATATATATATAATATATCCATAATATATATATCTAACTTCTCAAAGCTAGAGTAATATACATAATTTAATTAATCAGAATTAAATGCAGCCAAACAACCAGACAAGTGAACACGATCTGATTATAATATATGATGCAATATAAAAGAATGGCGATTAACAGCCTGCAAACGCATTTAACATTTGCACTTGTTAGGGGGAAGAGAAAGAACCTCCAGCAGCATATTTGCTGCAGACCCATAATGCACGCGTTGCTTCGGCAACGCGCGAGCCACTCGATTCTACATTGCATAAACATTCTTCCCTCGAGAAGAAACGCCAGCGGGAGCAGAGCCAAACATCTAAGGTAATGCATTTTCACTAGTACACTTAGGGTTAATATGAATGAACACAGATAGCCCCCTCGAGAGCTGACTGTGCATGCTCTGCTTCAAAACAAACCACACATAAATCGCATGCATCCCCACTCCTTAATATAGCGAGGGCAGGGAAAACGAGCGATCTAAAATGCAGTATGCTTTACATATGCAAAAGATTGAGATGGCGAGTACTCAATCTCATCCACAATAATGCTTACAACATCAACCTCCTCGGAGGAAGATAGCTGCAGCACAAAGCTCTCACTCAAAGGGGAAAGAGAGCGTTAGATTTAAACGCGATCCCCGCGAACCAAATCGCGCCGTGCCTCAGCAACAGCGGGACAGGAACCGCAAAGACCGCAAACACAGACACACTCCTCGAAGTGTGCCTGACGGGAGCGGAGCGTTCGCGTCTGCGGGAGCACAATGCACAATCAGCTCCCTCGAGAGCTGACTGTGCGTGCTCCGCTCCAAAACAAACAACACAACGACCACGTGCATTCACACCCGTAAAGTTCAGCGCGGGCAGAGAAGGACACGCGGTCTAAAGTGTTGTCTGTAGCTCGCCATTGATTGTGATTGTGACTGATAGACAAACAACAGTAAATAAGACTGACACATTTCACACAGAGCGCTTGCTGAAAACACAGAAGCTGACGTTGCTTGTTTCGGATGGGCTTTTAAGCTCTCTGGTCTCTACGTCACCCCGCCCGTGACGTTTTCGCCATTCCGTTGGACTGATTACATACATGTTTCAGAGCGTGGGAACACAGGGGCGTTCCCAAAGCGCTTGAGGCAGCTCGAGTTCCCGAAGGGGAATGTGCATTTTCAATAATCCAGTCTGCAGTTTTTGTTCAGAAAAATCCACCCACATAAACCCGTTTTAAATAGTATAATAATTTATACTTCTGACTCATCCCTTTTCTTAAAAAA
Organism: Schizothorax lantsangensis; assembly: GCA_027422415.1. NCBI lineage: Eukaryota > Metazoa > Chordata > Actinopteri > Cypriniformes > Cyprinidae > Schizothorax > Schizothorax lantsangensis. Next base: position 27,203,223 of record CM049859.1, on the reverse strand, counting down.
AAAATGGTTTAACGGTTAAATTGTGAGGTTTATCATTTTATAATTTATTTAGTTTTTTGTTAAAACTTGTATCTCAACAGTAAATCAATTGCTATTTCGTGGTCTACAACATGAAAGAATAAAAGTGTCTGCTAAATGAATAAATGTAAATGAAAGAATCCCATTATAACATGCAAAATGTAGAAACATTGGACACAGCTATGGGGCACCATTGTGCTGCAGCAAGCATCACGACAAAAAAGAAACACTCAAGGTTGATCTAGGAAAATTTGTGCAAATGTATAGGGCCCCATTCCTATATTTGCCTGGGGCCCCCAATTCACTAAATCCGCCCCTGCCTGTATATACTTACCTTTTCAGACTCCCGACGATCTTCTAGCAATTCTCCAACGAAGTTACTCCATTGTTCCTGGTTCCCGCTCTCCTCCGATCCTGCAATGACAATTGGTGGTGGTGGTGACGATTCTAGGGCCCCACCGCCCAGGGGGCCCCACAAAATCCAGGAATTATACTATATAGGCCCATGTTCTGTGAATAATTCTAATATTTTATTAGTTGTATAACTGAGATATTATGAAACACACAGAACCAAATTGCATGCTTTTTTTGTGGGGGGGTGTGTGTGTGTGGGTGTGGGTACATCAATATTTTTTCAGGGGGCCCCAATCCTCTAGCTACGGCCCTGCCTATCAGTATACAGTTAAGACTCATTCTATCATCAAGATTCTCACCTGCCATTTGCTCCTCTCAACCTGCTCCCCTTTTCAGTCAATAAATCCTAATGTTAATTCACTTACCTGTAGGAATGTGCCGAACGAAGCAGTGAGGCTTTTACAACAAACTGCATTGATGCTTCGAAGCGTTTGACACAGTGCTCTACTGCGCCATCTGGTGGTCAATAAAAATTACTACACCAACTGTCATTCAGATGATTTGTTCGTTGGGATGTCATTGTAAGGTTTATTTGTATATTAATAAACATATATGTCATTAGCAAGATGGTGGCGCGTGTGTGTGTAGTGAGAGTTTCCAAATTTCATTGTTTTTTCACTATACAATGACAATAAAGACTTTCTGTTCTTCATATGTACTCACATCAAACTTGTGTATTTTTATTAACTTTTATTAACAATAATACACCTCGTCAAAAAACAAATAAAAAAACTACATTCATATAGGCATGACATGATGGATATAATTATTATATTGATATAAATGGATCGCGGGTATAGGACAGCGCAATCGACGCGCTTTGTGTTTGAGCCCGGCGTGACGTGTCAGCAGGGCTTCATTAATGCACGGGCTTCAAGGGGCTGAAGCCCAGGGGCCTACACTGGAAAGGGGGCCCACTGGCTGCAGGGAAATTATATTTTTTCGAATAATTATTTATATGTGAGTTTGCAGCAGTGACAACAGCATTCTGTAAACAAACTCACACACTAATTTTCAGCGACGCCCTGGTTGTAGTAGCCTATATAGTGAGTGGTTCAGTGTAGGTTCCCCCCACACAGTTTGTGTAGTTGGTATGTTCCACGTGTTCCACAGATATACTGTAAGTGGAATGCACAATCATTGCATTCGCTTATTTCGCTAGTAAAGTAACGTTAGCCCAGCACAAGAGTGTCTTTATGTTAACGTGCAGATTAACAAGAGAAACAACACTGCTGTGTGAAAGGAACTGGACCGGACAACTTTATGTAACATCATACAGTGCGAGTTCAGTAATTTGAGTGGATGTAATCTATGTGTCAGCTGAAGGTTTTAGATTAAGGTGCTGCTTCAAAGTCTCAATTTTAAATAAAGGGATGGAAAAATAGGAATCATCCTATTGCTTAAATGTGATCATTAAACTTTATACGGCTGTGATTTAATTAATTAAACGTGAGCACGGCATGTTTCAAAATAAAAACGCAGTTAGCAATCACCAAACAATCCACATTTATGCCAACATGTCGTGTTGTTTCGTTCTACTGATGATGAATAATGAATATGTTGTGTAATGTATGGTGTTTAAATCATACCTGTAAACTCACATTTCAGCCAGGAAAGTTTTGACTGCATTTTCTTTTCATATTACATCCGGAAAAGCCTGTAATAGTGTAATGTAACGGCTATTCTGCTGTTCGTAAGCGCCATCTTGTGGCAAAGAGTGAATTTGCATATTCACTTATATTCACATTTCAGTGTTGTGAATGTTAACTGGCATATTAACAAGAAAAAACAAATCGAAATTTGACATAAATAATTGTCAGTAAGCTTAAAAAAAGAAAAGGTATTCTGGGGTTGGGGGGCCTACTGTAATGCTGTAGCCCAGGGGCCTCTGGTTATCTTAAGGCGCCCCTGCGTGTCAGTGAGGTAACGAAAGGTGCGTTCGACTTCATGCAGCGCCATAAAAACCGATCGGCGGCTGACCTGAAGCAGTGCATTCCGGTTAGAAAATGTGTCCACTTGAACCGGCGCCGACGCCACGTCACTGTCACGTGTGGCATCAAAGTACCGCGAGAGCGTTTCGAGAGCAGCCGGCTCACTCTGACGACACAGTTTCACGATTGGCCAAACTCACCACATGACAACAATGACGTGTGTTCCAATACTGCTCACAAATCTGTTTTTAGAACAGTAAAAGCTTTTTTTTTTTACTGTAGTCGCAATGTTATATTGAGTCACATTTAATAGAAAACACTGATAAAAGCAAATATACCCCCACTTTATTGGTATTTAAATAGTATATGTCTATGTTGAACTTTATTCTTGAACAGATGGCCCTGTATTAAGCAGTATATAAAAAGTGTTTCTGTTGCTCATGAAAACGTTTCTGAAACGTCTGTGTATTTGACAAATATTGCATTTTATTCACTTCATCTGTGATAGAGTATGCAAACACCGCATGAGCGTCACTAACGGGAGCAGAAAGAGTCCTGCTTGAAGTGTCCGTTTTCAACTCCGCCCCTGACTGCAAGCGGCTACTCTCGTTGATCGCCGTCTGTAGCCGTGCTTCAAGTCGACCGCACCTGAAGCTTCATTTACACAGGTCACGTGACAGCCTCATTTCAAGCAATGCTCCGGAACACTGTTTCGAATCACTAGTGTGTCGAAAACTCGATCTACCCTTCCCTACTTACCTGTTGTGTCTTGCCCAAGCGGCAACCTCCCGCTCTCTCTCGTGAAGCCAACACGGAAGTGACTAAAACTGCAATTCAGCGACTGGCCGCTGGAGGCTGGCTGCAAAAGGGAGTCAATCCCATAGACTCCCCATGTTAAAATGCAGCAGAAAAAAACATGTTTACAGCCTGGTGCAAAAAAATGATTTTGGTCTATATAGCAAATTTTGCCCTTCATGACAACTGTGAGAGGGTGATTTTTTTTTAGAACTCATCTGTTTAAATTATATTGTCCCTTAAAGTTCTAAGAGCGTGGCCCATTGAGTGGATTGCCGCTGCTGTCACCCCTGGCGAGCTAGGTGGGCGTGGTTTCAGCAACCAGCTCCACCCATGTGCCGCCTTTTTGCCCATTTTCGATTATCCTGGAGTGACGCGTGGTGACGCGCTTGCCAAGATGGCGGTGGTCGGCTCCACCCACTTTAGGCTTCAAAAATGCTTTACAGAAACCTACGGGTGACGTCACGGACACTACTTCCATGTTTTTATACAGTCTATGGTCTTGCCCCGATTGTGACACTTGTGATATTCTTTTCAGGATTAAATTAAAAAGTAAAAAAAAAAAAAAGCAACTTAGTTTAAAAGAACAGTGCTTATTCAATATATATATTTTGTTACAATATACAATAGTTTGGGGTCTGTACATTTTTCTTTTTTTAAGAAATTAATACTAATGGATAAAATTGATAGTAAAGACTTATATGGTTAGAAAAGGCTTCTATTTTGAATAAATGCTGTTCTTGTTTAAACTTTTTATTCATCAAAGAATCAAAGAAAAAAGTATCACAGGTTCCAAAAAAATATTAAGCAGCACAACAGTTTCAACACCGATAATAAATCAGCATATTAGAATGATTTCTGAGGTCATGTGACACTGAAGACTGGAGTAATGACTGATGAAAATTCAGTGCTGCATTGCAGAAATAAATGATATTTTAAAGTATTTTAAAAAGGGAAAGCAATATTAGAAATTACAAAAATATTTTTCTGTATATTTGATCAAATAAATAGTCTTTAAAAAAACATAAAAAATATAACATGTAGTAATTTTATTTTAAATGTTGCAGAATTATCCAACTGATTATCACATTTAAAATGCATTTTATAAAAACAATAACAACAACAACAACAATTTGTTTTTACCTTCAACAGCTTGTCACTGGGGCAGTACCCTCAAAAGGAAACCTTTGTACCTTACCCCTATAAGGTGTGTGTTAGTACCTTAGAGTAGTAAAATTTACTCTTAAGGTACTACTATGAATCTTACAGTGGTAAATAAGGTACAAATAAGGTAACCTCATTTTGAGGGTACTGCCCCAGTGACAAGCTGCTGTACCCCTAAAGGTACAATTTTTGCACATTTTATTCTTAGAGTGTCGATACAGATCTTATAAAATATTTATGAGCTTATGCAACAGACACCTGATTCACTGTTTGCGTGGGATTTATGATTTCAGAGAAAATGAAACCTATGGTTCTGGTGGAACAGGATGTATTATGTCCCACCCAGTGTGTGGGTGCAGGTGATTCTAAGGAACTGCTCCTATTGTAATCCTTCAGAGCAGGTTGGGCAACTTTGGTCCTGGAGGGCAATTGTGTTTGATGGAGCCAAACTCTGTAGGACAGTGGCCCTCCAGGACCGAAGTTGCCCAGCCCTGCTTTAGAGGATAGTTAATTGTAACAATATTGTATATATATATATAAACACTAAACACTAATTCCTTAGTGTTTAGTGTTATATATATATATATATATGTAACGGTCCCCTCTCGCCTTGCTCCGAGCGGGTCTTGAACCCTCGATATCCTGCATGGGAGGCGCCTCCTAACAAGGAGGCTAAATGGCTGCAGCCACTAGCATCAGTTGCGTCTCTTTGAGATCAGGGGAGTGAGGTTTACCTGCACAGCACCTACTCGCTGGCCTCCATACACACACACACACACACACACACACACAGACACACACACAAACAAAAGCACATGCATGTAAAATCTCCTTCCTCCTCCTTCTTCACTCCTTCTTCCTCTCCTGGACCAACAACACTGCAGCACTAGCCAAGAAAGCACAACAGCGTCTCTACTTCCTCCGCAAACTCAGAAGAGCCAGAGCCCCGGCCCCCATCATGTGCACCTTCTACAGAGGCACCATCGAGAGCATTCTGACTAGCTGCATCACTGTGTGGTATGGCGCCTGCAACGCGTCCTGCCGCAAGTCCCTTCAACAGATAGTGAGAGCAGCTGAGAAGATCGTTGGTGTCTCTCTCCCCTCCCTCCAGGACATCTACAACACCCGTCTCACCCGCAAAGCCCTCAGCATTGCAGGTGATCCCACCCACCCGACACACAACTTCTTCAGTCTGCTACCATCAGGGAGGAGACTGAGGAGTCTCCAAGCCAGGACAAACAGACTGAAAGACAGCTTCATCCACCAGGCTGTCAGGAAGCTGAACTCCCTCCCGTCCTTGCCCCCCCTCCCCTCTCTTACACCACGAATCACTGAACTCTGACCCCCACCCCACCACCCACCCACCACCCGAACACACACACACACACACACACACACACACACACACACACACACACACACACACACACACACACACCCACACCCACCCACCCGAACACACACACACCACACACACACACACACACACACACACACACACACACACACACACACACACACACACACACACACACACTCACTCACACTCACACTCACACTCACACTGAGACAAGCACCGGTCACTTGTATAGCATTGGACTGACCTCATTCAACTACCTCTTCTGACAGTCTGAATAAAAAAGACTGCTCCTTGTCACTTTAAATAGTCTTATAAGCTCTTTGCACTACACCATTTATATTCTGCACTGTTTGTTTGTTTGTTTATTTCACTGATTTGCACTATCTGCCATGTGCCTTATGCCACTTTATCCATTTTTTTATATTATTATTTTTATTTAATGTTTTATTTTTTCCTACATGTCCTTATTTGTATATTTGTAATAGTTGCATTTTTGTGTATGTATGTGTATATATATATATATATATATATATAATATATGTATATGTATATGTATATGTATATGTATATATATATATATTGATTTGTACTTATCTGTATTTTTACGTTCTACTGTTAGTGTTTAGTGTTATCTGTATGCACCAGGGAGTAAGAGAGTAACGCAATTTCAATTCTCTGTATGTATGTACGGTACATGTGGCAGAATTGACAATAAAGCTGACTTTGACTTTGACTTTGACTAATGACACCTCCTTGCATGTGAAAGCTGAGGAAGCAATTCCTCTCAACAGAAAAATCATATTATGTGCAGATATAGTATGTGAATTACTATTCTTACAAATGCATTTGCATTACCATGAGGCAACATGGTACCATAAGAATGTTGGGGCTCAAACAACACTGAACCCATCTTCTTTTGTGTTCCACAGAGCAACTGATGACAGAATATTCATTTTGTAGTGAACTATCCTTTTAAGATGGTTGGTTTAAGTAGACCAATACATTTCTTGTAATTCCTTAAACCTTCCTTTATAATTAACTGGCAAGTAAATTATGTAAGCTGAAGTTTCATTTTCTAGTAATGTCTACTTCTGTTAAACTTTCATTTGCTCATAAAGACCCTCCCCTTTGAAAAGCTATAAAATGAGCTCTGAAACAGACGTTATTTCATTCACCTCCTGATCAAAGATGGATCTGCAAATCTCAGTTTTTGTTCTGTTCGTTCTTTTCACTGCAGGTACAAAGACAGATCATGTTTGTAATGTTACTGAGAACAAATACAGATCACTAACATCTCTCTCTTTTTAATTACTAAAGGACACTCTTTCAGCTGTTATGAGTGTATGGGTCTGACGGGTTCTTGTTCAGATCAAACGGTAAAAACATGTCCCAGTGGATCTTCAAAGTGCATGAGTTCAACAACAGTGGTACGAGTTGGTAAGTCCAATATGATGGATTGAAATTGACTGTTAACTGATGGAGATTGCAGGTGTTTTTTAATGGTGCTACTTCACTGGAAATGTAACTTCTCATAGAACTGCTGAATTCCTCACAGAATTTATGATTGTAATTACAGAATATTCTATTTAGATTTCTGCTATTTAATTTGTTTCTCTCAGATTATAACATTATCATTTGTATTAAAATTGAATCAATATTTGAAATAAGAAATTCTACATTTTGACATTTATAAATATATTTTCTGTCAAAATAATGTGTTGAACTGGTCTTTTCTGAATTATTCATGTTTTTAGGTGACGACAGTGGTAAAGTGAAGATTAAAGACTGTATTGCTGACTGTGCAAGTGGATCCATGAACCTCGGCATTGCAAAGATATCTTTAGCGTGCTGTAACACAGACCGGTGTAACGTCCTAGATGCTCCAGGTATTGTGCTTTACTGAACAAATGCAAATTAATCTTTAAGGTCAACTCTAATTTTCCTTCCAAAGGACATTCAATCAGTAAATACAATACAGAGTGTGGCTTGTCAGTTGTGAACTGATTGAGTGGTGCAGCTAACAGTGTTATTTCATTAGATGTTATATTTTGTAAATAAAATAAAATAATGCATTTGTTTTGTCCTGTAGATCCCTCTAATGTCCCCAATGGAAAGACATGTTACTCTTGTGATGAGAAGAGCTGCTCAAACATATTGAGCTGTTCAGGGAGTGAAGACCGCTGCTTCAAAGCAACAGGTGAGAATCTGAAACGAAACAAGTTATTTTATCTCTCTTATGTTTGAGCATTTAATACAGATCACAAATACCAATTTCCAGCTTGGATAAACCGTTGTTTTCTTTCTATTCATCAGGGACTTTCAGTGGCCAGTCAACAGTTGTAAAAGGCTGTGTCTCTAAATCTATCTGTGATGCTGAAACATCAGTTAGAGATGTTCAGAGTGCCTCATGCTGTGAAGGGAACCTGTGTAACAGTGTTCAGAGCGTCACTCAGAGCTTCCTGTTCCTCTGCTGTTCTCTGTTCTCCTTCATCCTGCTGCACTGAATCCAGCAGCTCTTCACATTCTACAATCTGACACACTGCACTGAATATAGAGATTGTATTTTCTCCGTACAATTCATCTTTTGTGTCCTGATATGTTTTTTTGTTTGTTTTTTGCTGTGACATTCTGATGTGACATTTTTTTAAATAAAATACTACATTACCTCTTTTCTGCGTTAATATTTAATATAGCTTGTCATGCTGTAAAAAAGTCAGAAATATTAATTACAGAAATAAAAATGCATGATAATTTAATAATGCAAACAAGATTTTTTTTCTTTTTTTTAGTACTAACAATATTTGGATTCACTCTATTAGGAATCTAGTTCAGTTATAGGTCATGAAAGCAATTAAGCTATGTTGAGATGTAATATTTCACAAACACATTTGTCAGTTTATTTTTCACTCAATATATTTTGTGTGTGTAACTAGCATGAAAGGTCAAAAGTATAACTGTAATAATCACAATTCGATTTCACAACAAATGGAACCCTCTCACTTGACTCATTTTAATATTAAATGTTACATTTTTCTTTTTTTCCCGCCCAACCCCCCAAATATATTTATTGCCATTTGTCCGTACAGGTTAAAAGTAACAACAGATTACATATAATAATCAACACTTGAACAAAAATTGTACATGAACATTTAAATTGCATAAGGCCGGATGGATGAAGGCATAAACTGATCTCCCTAAATGAGAAAGTCTGAATATGTCTGTCAAAATACTGCATGTAATTCACAATAATGAACTTGATGATTGTGACCCAGAAACACATGAATTTGATTGAATTCATGAAAAAGGTTAATCTGGGTTTTCTAACTCAATTTAAATATACTGTAGAGAAGGCTATACAATATTGAGCAATATACTCCACTCCAGCCCTCGTGTACTGTTCAAAAACAGGTATTGTTCCTGTATCGTCCGGGCCAAATTGACCCGTATTGGATTCAATGTAATTCCACAAAAATTACGATATGAAAAAAATAATAATAATACAATCAAGTACAATCAATAAACTTTTAATATCAATACTTTTAATACATTACAAAGAATGAATATCTGAATTTATGATTTATAGAAATGTTTTTAACCACTATTTTTGACTACCACTCCCCCACACCTGTGAGATGTTTGCGATTACACATTTTGTAATGATATATCTTGGTCTAAACCTAAAGTAATCTTGACAAACTATATATAATTTGAAAGGTTTCGGGCTCTAGTTTTCATATTTGGTGACTGTTTTTCAAAGAAATGACAGAGCAATAGATAAATAAGGATAGATTCTCCATTTGTGATATGGTGCCAAACACACTCTTATTCTATACCTATGTTTTTATGTGTTTTAGAGATTGAATTCAAATCAAATATTAATAAGATGCCTACTTCATAAATATTTTGAAATTTATGGAAATATATGGTTCAGAACACTCAAACAATAAATGGAAATCAAGAGTCCCTGTATATCATTTAGTGGAAAAGTTTGGTATCCACAAAATCGTACTTAAAATTAATTTTGTTTAGATATCAGCCTAAAATTTGGCACCAAACTTGTTCAGATGATTGGTGTTAATTTTCTTGAAGATTTGGTTGTAAACGTGTTTTGTAAATTTGCTATTTTATATTTTTCATTTTCATAAATTTAAACTTCTATAACTTTTTTGTTTAATTTACTTTAACTGTTTACAATAATCTGTGATGTTTCACCTTTAAAAATATACCAATCTTAAGTCTGTGCTCTGAAGTATTCAAGTTTTATAACAATTTTAGCTGGAAAAGTCATTTTTATGTCTATACTCAAAAAGTTGGACTTACTTAAAAGGCTAAACAGTTTTGTTTTCACAAACTTTGAAATTAAAAAGTTGTTAAACTCATCAAGACACTGACACTAGGAGGCACTTCAGGACTAGAGTTGAGGAGCTCTGACATACAAAAAAAGGATTTGTTGTTACTTTGTGTCTGTGTATAGCGGCTAATGAACCGGAAGTCTCACCCATAGGCTTACTTCCGCGTTGAAGAAAAAGGTGGATAGGTGTGACACGTCTTGGGTATTCTATAGTCTTTGTGGTAGATAGACTTATCATACTAGTTTCAATGGTGCAATGATTTGTAGAAGGTCTTCAAATTGACTTCTGTTTAGTCTAAAATTTGCCGCAAACCGTGCATCATCCAACCAGAGCTCCTGGACTAAATTGTTGTAAGCACCATACTATTTCCCTCCCCGTATAATGTCGTGAACCCACAACATCGTTGTGGACAGACATTCTCCTCCCCGTTAACTTCAAAAGCCAACGAAAGAGCCAACTTCCTCTTTCTCTACATTCCTGTACAACACAACACTAGGCTACTGTAGCTGTTGTTATAGCAACAAAGATGCCCTCAGCTGCTATTTGTAACCAAAACGTTGCCAGCATCTTTCTTTTTTTTCTTTTTTTTACTGAAAAAGCGCCCTTGTCAACTTTTTCTTGTCAAAAATGAGGCCAAGTGTGAACACGCCCTAACTTTTTATCAGCATCTTAATTAAAATTTTTGATAAAAGTTGTTTGGCACAAAAGATGACATACATTTAATAAAGTTGGAAAAATGGCATTACAAAGGTTACATTTTTTTAAGGAGTCATATATCGCCTTATAATGGGAAGGTTCATTTCTGTCATTGATCAGAAGGTGTTCCTAATTTTTTTTAAGTAGGAGCACAAGTGCTCCTGAAAAGAAATGAAAGCGTAGAGTCCTTAAGAATGTAGTGTTACCTTTTAAAAACTAACTGCAAACGTTTATGCAAAGTGTAAACTATGAAATATAATCTACAAATCATGCAATACTGTAGCACTAAACACTGAAGTGTTTTGAGGACTTAGCTAATCAGGCCAATGAGAGACAATTAGTAATCATTCTCATTTTTTAATTAAATGATTCTTTCATTTCACTAATCAGTCTTTTTTTATTATTATTAACACAAGGTGTCATTAATGATGCTTACATTATAACATGCAAATTCACACACAACATATCTTTATTTTGGCCATAATTGCAGGTGCCCGTCTTATTATCCAAGAAGGTTTAGAGATAATATGAAATAAGTTTAATGTTATTATAGATTATAAAGGGTTTTATAATTAAATACATCCGAAAGGTCATCTAAAATTAAAATTTTGAGGGAGCAGAAGCAGAAGTAGAACTTCATTCAATTTCTCTCAATGCAGGTGCTGTCACGGCTGGGCAGGCAAGGAGAGAGATGTGGATCATAAAGCAGCCTTTTCCTTTTCTTAACAAAAATAGGTCTAACCCAAGATGACAACTAGAACGAATACAGGAGAAGGTAAACGTAACCTTTACATAACAACATAAAAGAAAACAGCCTACCAGACAAGGTGCGCAACATAATCAATAACTAGAGAAATAAACTAGAAATAGGAAAAAGGAATAAACACAAACTAAAACAAAACTGAAACCAAAATGGACCGTGCCAGCTGCCAGCACTGTTACTTATGTAGCCACTGTGTTCACACCTGCACCTGTACTCGCTGAGAGAAAGTGAATGAAGTGAAAGAGAAACGTCTCCAGGTTACGTATGTAACCATGGTTCCTTGAGGGAACGAGACGCTGCGTCACCACGCTTTGGGAACGCCTTGTGCGTGACCGGCTCTGAATCTGCTGTGTAATCTGACCAATGGAAGGGCGCGACGTCACAGGTGGGTGACGTCAGAGACCAGGAAGCATAAAAGCACCTGCGGCAAAGCCGGCGACAGCCTCAAGTCATGAAGAACTGCGCTGGCAAGGATGCCGGAAGTATGGCAACGTGACGCAGCGTCTCGTTCCCTCAAGGAACCATGGTTACATACGTAACCTGGAGACGTTCCTTTTCGGGAACTCGAGCTGCGTCACCACGCTTTGGGAACGAGATGCCCACTCCGCCAGACTTACAAATCCCTGCCCTGTGTGTATGTCTCAACATAAACGACTAGGACGAGAGGACTGAAGAACCTGGGGTAGTACCAATGTCTAGGCCGTAGAACCGGACAAAGGTGGACGGGGTGGACCAACCCGCAGCGTTGCAGATGTCCGAAACAGGGACACCTGCAGAGAAGGCCTTGGAGGCTGCCATACCTCTAGTGGAGTGTGCCTTGACCCCCAAAGGCGAGGGGAGGCCAGAGGACTCGTAACAGGCCGTGATTGTCTCGACAATCCACCGGCTGATAGTATGCTTAGTAGCAGGGAGACCTCTCCTGGGCGGACCAACGCACACAAGCAATTGGTCCGACCTTCTCCACTGGGTAGCTCTGTGGACGTATGTGTCAAGTGCTCGCACAGGACACATACAGTTAAGCTTCGCCTGATCTGAATCCCGAAAGGGAGGAGGATGGAAGGCCTGCAGTACTACTGACCATGGTGCAGTAGTGGGGACCTTAGGGGTGTAGCCCGCTCGAGGGTACAAAAATGCTTTCGCCAGTCCGGGCGCAAAGTCAAGATAGGAAGGGGCCACTGATAGGGCCTGAAGGTCACCCACTCTCTTCAGAGAAGTGATCGCTAACAAGAACGTAGTCTTGAGGGAAAGATGACGATCTGAAATCTCCTCTATGGGCTCAAAAGGTGGTTTACACAGAGCCTCTAGCACCACCGCCAGGTCCCACGTGGGGACGCGAGAACGCACTGGCGGCCTCATCCTCAGCGCACCGCGGAGGAAGCGTATCACCAGGGGGTGTTTGCCCACTGTGTTTCCATCGAGCGGTGAGTGGTAAGCCGATAATGCCGCCACATGCACCTTCACTGTGGAGTGGGATACCCCTGCAGAGAGTCTAGCCTGCAGATACTCAAGAACTGTACCAACTGGGCAGTTAACAGGGTCCTGCTGGTGAGCTCTGCACCATGAAGTGAAAAACTTCCACCTCAGGTTGTACACTTTCCTCGTAGAGGGAGCTCTGGATTGGAGAATGGTCTCTACCACCTCAGCTGGGAGACCAGAAGCTATGAGCTGTGCCCCCTCAGGGGCCACACCCACAGTTTCCACAACTCCGGGCGGGGGTGCAGAATGGCACCCCCTGCTTGTGAGAGGAGATCCCTCCTGATGGGAACCTCCCATGGAGAGTCGTCTAGGAGGGACATCAGGTCCGAGAACCATACTCGGCCCGGCCAGTACGGGGCTACTAACAGTAGGCGAACACCGTCTCGGCGTACTCTCGTCAGAACTCCTGGGAGCAGAACGATCGGGGGAAAGGCGTTCAGACGCAGCCTCGGCCATGTCTGTACCATAGCGTCCAGTCCTAGGGGAGCTGGAGGAGCTAGAGAGAACCAGAAGGGACATTGCGCATTCACTCGAGTCGCGAAGAGGTCCACCTCCGCCTGATATCCACAGACCGCGGGCTGAGCGGCCACTCATGACTGCTCCCCAACCGGTGAGAGACGCGTCCGTTGCTAACGATAACTGGCGACATGGAGCTCCCAGCACCGGGCCCTGATTTAAGAACCAAGGTTTCCTCCACATGTCTAGGGCTCGCACACACCGTCGAGAGACCCTGATCATGCGAAGTGGATTTCCCCTCGGGGAAAATCCCTTGGTCTTGAGCCACCACTGCAGGGGTCTCATGTACAGCAGGCCAAACGGTATCACGTTGGACGCAGCTGCCATCAGACCCAGCAATCTCTGAAACTGCTTGACAGTGAGTGACTGGCCTTCTCTCACTCTCTTGACTGACGTGAAAATCGACTCGATCCGAGCAGGAGACATTCGTGCCTGCATCGTGGTCGAATCCCACACCACGCCTAAATAAGTGGTCCTCTGAACCGGAGAAAGCACACTTTTCTTGGCGTTTAGCCTCAACCCCAACTGTTTCATATGAGCGAGGACGACATCTCGATGTCTCGCCGCCTCCATCTCCGACTGAGCTAGAATCAGCCAGTCGTCGATATAATTTAGTATGCGGATGCCCTGCAGCCTCAACGGAGCTAGTACTGCATCCACTACTTTTGTAAACGTGCGGGGTGAGAGTGCTAGACCGAAGGGAAGAACCCGATATTGGTATGCTTTGCCCCCAAAAGCGAACCTTAGGAACTTCCTGTGACACGGACGGATGGATACGTGGAAGTATGCGTCTTTCAGATCTATCGTGACAAACCAGTCCTCGGACCTGATTTGTGACACAACTTGCCTTAGCGTGAGCATCTTGAACTTCAGCTGACTGACTGAGTGGTTCAGTTGACGCAGATCTATGATCGGACGCAACCCGCCATCCTTTTTGGGAACTATGAAATACCGGCTGTAAAACCCGGATTCCCTCTCATGAGGAGGGACCACCTCGATGGCCTCCTTCCTTAATAGGGCTTTCACTTCTTGTTCCATAACCAGAGCCTGCTCGGGGCCCACCAGTGTGGGAGTCACGCCGCTGAAGCGCGGTGGTGGAAAAGCGAATTGAATTCGATACCCCTTTTCTACAGTCTGCAGGACCCATTGAGACACATTTGGCAGTAGTTTCCAAGCTACTAAATAGTCTAGTAAGGGAACCAGCCTCTCGAGGCTGGCCTCTGGTGTTAGAGACGGTAGCTCGGACCCCTGTGACGGCGCACCGCCAAGCGGGGCCCGAACTATCCGTTTTATAGACCCCCTCAGGGGTGACGTGTGTCTCAGTCCCTTTGCGTCGGACTGAGCGCAGCGTCGAGGGCACTGGGGAGAGATAGGCACCCTGTAACTCCTTTCTTCCCCAGAGGGGCCTGCCCTCAGAAGTCCTGCACCCCCATGTGTCAGGACTTCTTCTTCTGGGACCTCCTAGCCGTAAGCACGGACCTCAGATCCGGCTTCGACCTTGAAGTCCCAGACGAGTAGCGCTGCTTCTGGCTCCGCCGCGGGGGAGCGCGAGAGGCAGCGCTCTCCTTTTGAGCCTCCCTGTATGAGGAGCCGGTACTCGTCGAGGGCTGCTGCCCAGCAGCCCCCTGAGCCCGAGAGCGGCGAGGGAGGAACCGCTGGAACGCCGCCGCTTGCTTACTCGCCTCCTGAAACCTGTCGACGACCGAATTAACAGCGTCGCCGAACAGGCCAGAAGACGAGAGCGGGGCGTCCAGTAGGCAGACCCTGTCTTTGTCTTTCATATCTGACAAGGTCAGCCACAGATGTCTCTCCGCTGCTACCATAGCAGCCATAGAGCGCCCAATGGCACGGGCGGTCTCCTTAGTGGCGCGGAGAGACAAATCAGCGGTCCTCCTGAGCTCCGCGATATCATCGGAGCTCACCTGCTCGCGCTCATCGAGCTCCTTCAGCAGATCAGCTTGGTACGCCTGTAATACAGACATTGTGTGCAGACACGCACCTGCTTGACCTGCTGCCGAGTACCCCCTGCCCACGAGCGTAGATGTTGTACGCAAAGGCTTTGTGGGCAGGGCCGGAGCCTTCAAGGACGATGCCACGTGAGGAGACAGATAACTCGCAAGCGTCTGTTCTACCTTCGGCATCGCCCTATAACCGCACTCATCCAAACCCACGACATTCCCATAATAGTTCGATGCTGGAATGAAGAGGCGGGATGAGTACGGTCTTCCCCACGATCTACACACCTCAGTATGCAGATCGGGAAAAAAGGGCAGGCTCCGATGCGGAGGTGGCGGCCGAGCGCGCAAGAAACGCTCGTCGAGCTTGCTTCCACGCGACTCGGTCTGCTGCTCGGCTGGCCAATCAATATGAAGTTTATCGACAGCGCGAGTGACCACCTCCAGCAGCTCCTCATACTGCAGAGATTGGGGCGGCTCATCGACGCTCACTGTCTCCCCCTCCTCGGAGGAAGAGTGTCGAGCATCGAGCCCGCTCCACGGAGGAAGCTGCCCTTCTCTCACTGCGAGCTCTCCCGGAGCGGGCGCTCGATCTGGAGGCAGTGGACGGAGACAGGGACTCGCCTGTCTCCATTTCCCGCTCCAGATCGAACTGTGAGCCCCACGAGTGCAGACGCCGCTCTGCCTCGGCAGCAGCGGGACCTGAACCGCGGGGCTCACTCGTGAAAATCCCGTCCACAAACAAGGATTTTCGGGAGCGGAGCGTACGCAGCGGCAAGCGCTCACAATAGGGGCAATCAGCTCCCTCATTGAATGCAGCCGCCGCGTGCTCCGCTCCCAAGCAAGCCACGCACTGCTCGTGTGTGTCTCCAGCAGTGATGAAACGTTTGCAGGGAGACACACACGGCTTGAACAAGCGTGACTTGCCCTCGCCCTTATAGCTACTCTTGGACATAGTGCAGTGTAAATGCAATCAGTGTAATGTCTTATCGTATGCAGGTTATGTATTTCTTTGTAAAAGTGCAACAGACAAACAGAGTAGACCAGACACACAGAGAGCGCGGTTCTGAATGACAGAAGGCTGTCGCCGGCTTTGCCGCAGGTGCTTTTATGCTTCCTGGTCTCTGACGTCACCCACCTGTGACGTCGCGCCCTTCCATTGGTCAGATTACACAGCAGATTCAGAGCCGGTCACGCACAAGGCGTTACCAAAGCGTGGTGACGCAGCTCGAGTTCCCGAAAAGGAACCGAGCGGAGGTCGGAAGGGAGAGCGAAGCGCATGTTTGATTTGGTCTGGTGTGTGCGACATCTAGTGGTGGAAAAATCGTATATAGCCTCTTTAAAATTTGTAGGTCATTACAACACTACATTAGGCTATATTGTTGTGCAAATGAAATGTAATTTTGTCCTGATTTCTCAATAATCGCCACTATCCCATGGTTTCTCAGTTTCTGTCTATCGTCACCACCTAACATATGTTTTAATGTAATCTGGTTTAAAGGTTTATACTGTAAAGATGTACATCATAATCTAAAACATAAATTAATGTAGTGCAGCTGGTTAAGAATTTTGTTCATCAGTTTGTGGTTAAAGGAACAGTTTTCTCAAATGAATATTCATTTACTCACTCATGCTGTACAAACCTTGTTTGACTCTAGAATGCCTGTTCAAGAGGAAATCTTTTTTTTTTTTAGCAAACTTTTTAGCTTTTCACTGCAGGTGCAAAGACAAATAGTGTTTGTAACGTTACTGGGTACAAATACATTCATGTCTCTTCCTCACTACCTCTCTCTATTATTAAAGGACACACTTTCAGTTGTTATGAGTGTACGAGTCTGACGGGTTCTTGTGCAGATCAAAAGGTAAAAACATGTCCCAGTCCATCTTCCAAGTGCATGAGATCAACAGCAGTGTCACAAGTTATCAAGTCTAATATTATGGATCAAAATTCACTTCTATATTTGACTGATGGAGATCTAAATTTTTTAACTCACTGAAATAAGGCCATAAAACATAAAACCCATACAGAACAATTGTTTACAAGAACTTTATAAACAGGATGTCGTGAACTAGAGTTTTTGCTAGAAAATGATGTGAAAATAATCCTGCTCACTCATTCACAGAAAAAAATATATAGATTTAACTTTTGTAAGACATGATTTGTCAACGAGCGGCGCTCAGAAAAAAATAATAGAGAAACTACAAGAGATGGTTAAAAATAGATACATCACCACAGTCGACCAACCAGCTGAGTGGGTGAGTTCAATGGCAGCTGTTTAAAATGGCAAGATAAGAATTTGCATCGATCTGAGTGATTTAAATAAGGCCATAAAGCAGGAACACTACCTTATACGCACCACTGAAGAAGTAGTCTGTGCAGTCAACATGCCCGTTCAGGTTCAGGTGGATGAGGCTTCTTTTCGGCCTTAAATGCGCACCAGAGATTTTTCAGAGAATAATGGATGAAATGCTTGAGGGGATCAGTGGTGTGATAAGCATCATGGACGACATCCTGATAGCAGCACCCTCAGAAACGGAGCATGATGCGATCCTCCATAACCTTCTATGGCAGTGGTTTTCAAACCTGTCCTGGAGGCACCCCTGCCCTGCACATTTTGTATGTCTCTCTTATTAGGCACACCCAAATCAGGTCTTGCAGTCTCTAGTAATGAGCTGATGATTTGAATCAGGTGTGTTAGATGAGGGAGACTCCAGGACAGGTTTGCAAACCACTGCATACATTATGTTCTAACCATGAAAAATTATTTTCAAATAAGTTTTAGAAATAGCTTCAATTATACAATTATACAAAAATTGGTGGGGGGGTATTTAGGAAAACATTGCCATATGGCAACAGTGTACCACAATGTAAAATGGCCAAAAAAGTAGTTTACCCACATAACCTGACAGATGTAACGGAAATATGTGTCATGAGAAATCACACACGTGTCTGTGACAGACACACTTTGTACTGATAAAGGTTCAGAGGGAAGTAGCGTCTCTCTTGCTTCCCTTGAGCCCAACAGAACTGAAGTGACTTGAGTGAGTGAGATTCAGATTTTAGAATCTCTTCAGTTTAGAGACTCTTCACTTTTTATAATAACTAACAACTTTGTACAAAGATTCTTGTTTCTGTGCTTTGCATTTATGTTTGGAACAATGTAAATGAATAAACAAATAAACCTAAACTTGATAAGACGAAGTGACTTACAGCAACAGTTGAGAATCTACTAAAGGCAGAAGATTAAAGTTATTATTTGTTGTGCCTCTTTATCAATAATGGGTTTCATTGTCAAACTAATTAAAAAAATTCACATATACCATTGGCCAACTCATGTACCAACTAAGACTGGCTAAAGCTTTATTTTATTTCTGTTCATCAGGGACTTGGAGTGACCAGTCAACAGTTGTAAAAGGCTGTGCCTCTAAAGCCATTTGTGATACTGCAACATCAGTTGGTGATGTTCAGGACATCTCATGTTGTGAGGGGAACCTGTGCAATGGTGATAAGACTGTCATCCAAAGCTTCATGTATAACGGTGATAAAAGTGTCACCCAGAGCTTCATCCAGAGAGTCACCCAAAGCTTTGTGTATAACAATGCTAAGGATGTCAAGTTTAATGATGCTAAGAGTCGCAAAAAGAGCTTCATGGATAATGATGCTGACAGTGTCACCTATAACAGTGCTAACAGTGTCACTCAGAGCTTCCTGTTCCTCTGCTGTTCTCTGCTCTCCTTCATCCTGCTGCACTGAATACAGACACACTGTACAGAATATAGAGCTTGTATTTCTTTTTGTACTATCATTACCTGAATTTATTACCATTACCTGCTTCAGAATGCTACCATATAGGACTTATATAATGCAAAATGCAAGCTAACATTGTTCATGTATTTTGAGAAATTAACGAATGTAAGCTAATAATTTTTTTTTAAGTATTTTACAGTAATTATGTTTATGATTGATACACCAGAACATCAAGCTACGTGTTTGATTAAAGCAGTGGTTCTCAACCAACAGGGGCCTCTGCAAACTTAAGGGGGCTCCAAGTTTAGAATTATTATAATGATAGCTTTAAAAATCGTTCTAAATTGAAAACAATAGCAGAGTCCACATCACAACTACATAGATAATGGCACAGAGGGACGAGATTGTTGAAATCACTTTCTGAATGTTTTTTTTTTTTCAGCTGATAAATGATAAAAGCACTCACAGTCAGTCGGAATCCATCCTGCTTTAAAGAGCTCAAGCATTTAGTACTATACTATTTAAGGTTAAAACTAAAAACAGAATGCAGAACAAAGACATTCATACAGGTTTGGAACTACTTGAGGGAGAGTAAATGATGACAGAATTTTCATTTTTGGGTGAACTATCCCTTTAAGGTTCTAGGGAATGGCAGGCTTGAGTCCAGCAGGACAAGAACACAAAGAACACAAACAAGAACACAAAGTCCAGTAATACAATGCCATATGACCACTTTATTTTTCCACTGGAGCAGGGAGAACACAGAAGAGCAGGGCTATTTGTGTGTTGGTTTCTAAACAAGAACAGAAATACAAACAATTAAATCAAATAAACCATACAAAGACTACGAAGTCAAAGATGCGATATAAACAAAGAAATCAAAGGAAACAAACTTACATTACTCATGTATATACACACCATACAAACATCAGGCAGGTTCAATGTCTCTCAAACTATTGTCGTCAGTGCAGGCATTTATAAATCAGGACCCATTAGTACATGGCTGCAGTATGTAACGATTCACTCAACTCTCTATTCGATTCGATTCATGATTTTGATTTCACGATTCGATTCACGATATATTTATTTTTTCAAAATGAGATTTAAGACAAATTATAAATTAAATGTGTCCTTTTATTATTGCTTGGACAAAATGCTGCACGTTACTTTGTGAAATTGAAATATAACAAATAATATACTAATATAGCACTTGCATATCATTGCTCTTTTGTTGGTTTTGATTGCTTCTATTGTCCTCATTTGTAAGTCACTTTGGATAAAAGCCTCTGCTAAATAACAAAATGTAAATATAATGTAAATGGAGCCTAAATAACAAAACTAAACAAATTTTAAATTGAAATTTTAAAACAAGCCCCAAATCAAATAAACAAGTAACACAAATAAAATAAATCTCTTCATATAAACAAAATAAGGCTTTGTCTGTACTCTTTGCATTTAAAATGAGAGGCAACCACTGCATTTTAATCCAAACAAAGATGCTGCATATATGCAACATGAGCAGTTTTTGATCTAAATTAGATTGTATCATTTCTAAATTTGAAGCAAAAACAGAATGGTCTGGTGGTGCAGCGGTCACGTGGTACAAGTCGTAGCTCTCAGAAAACTCCCAGAGTTCTCAAGTTGTAATTACGAGTTCTACGAGGACGTGAATGCTTTTTACAAGTTGGAATCTCGTAATTACGGGAATTCCGATATTGCTGGATAATTTACAACAGGTTTGAACTTGGCTCAACTAATCAGAATCAAGGACGGAAACTATACGTTTTATGACAGCGTGTTTTTGTACAGCTAAAATAGCTGTAAACAAATAACACCAGAAGCTTTGCACATTCAAGTTAGAAATGGCAGCACCTGCTCTTATACGTTAAAATAAAGATTAGTTTTATAAAATAAAGATAGTTTTTATCTGCATCATGCAAGCCTTTCAATTTTAATAACTAGAATTATTGGTAGTGGTATTTATTACTAATTTCCTTATTGTTTTGATTAGATGGAATGCATACGCCCTTTTCCCGAGTAAACAATGAGCCCTGCCATGGTGGATCTTAACTTCCGTTTGTATGCTGCCTTGTTTTTGTCTCCCTAGGATCCCATGCTAAAACTGGGTAAAAGAGCGACTGAATTTATTAAACGGAAACTTTTTGATTAAGCTGTGCTGCTACCACAACAGCAATAAACTTAAGGAAGTCCTGGACAGTTCTTGTTTTGAGCACCAGCAAATCTGAAAAGAATGTCTGTATACGGCGCCATATGTCTTGCATTCCATGCCAAAAACTGACATAAGAAAACAAGCACGGGTTGCAGCACTTAAGATAAAACGTGTGTTCGACTTGAATGATCAGTGTATCACATCAAAGTACCGCGAGAGCGATAAGAGAGCCGACGGATCCTTATGCTTTGATGTCATACACTGATCATTCTACGCAGCGCCACTTTAAATTGAACACACCTAAAGACTCCACAAAGAAGGTTTATGTGTGTCCTTATTCGGTGCATGGGCAAACCCTGAACTTCACCCTGATAGCGAGCTGTATGCAGGATATGAGCATTTAGGGAAAAGGTGATGAAGGGAAGCTTCCTCCTTGTCACCTCTGCTCTTCTACTTCCTGTTCCAGTGAGTCCTGCTGCACTTCAGATTCTACAGCTGCAGAGGAAACTAAACATCACACACATTTCTATTCATACTATGCTAAATAAAGTGTGTTTGTTGTTCTAAATTTTTGGTATAATGGTTTCATGCATTTGCAATATTTGCAGAAATTAAATGTTTTTTTCTGATTATATGCATGTTGCTTTTACCTGCCTATTTCCAAATGAAGTTTCAAAACTACAAGGGTTTCACAGCAGATTCATACCTTTAGTCCATCTACTAGTGATGATTTCTCTGCTCTTTTCAAGAAGGCTTGTCAAATTTCCAAAGCTATCTCACTGCAATTCGTACGTATTTTACGATGTGGCTAATTCGTACGAATTCGTACGACCTCACGAATCGTAATAAATTAGTACGATTTGTCTAAACCCCACTGATGGGTAGGTTTAGGGGCGGGGTTAGGTGTAGGTCATTCGTACTAATTCATACGAATTGGCAACTCATAAAATACGATTTAGTACGATTTAGCAAAAATCTTATGAATTTGTAGGAGTGAGGTCGTACGAATTAGCCTCCTCATAAAATATGTACGAATTTGTCTAATGTTTGTCTAACTGTCTAATTTGTCTAATGTAACAATGAATTCTGTGGCTTCACTAAGAGAAAAAAAAACTGAACCCAACCAGCACCACACTTGAACTAAGACGTGTTTGTAGTAGAGCTGAACAAAAGTGGAAAAAAGACATGCAATTTGAAATATTACGTGAGTAAATCAAAAATCAGTACATTTTTGACATTATAGCCAAAAACTTTTTTTTTTTTTACTATTTTAAATTCGATTGTGAGTCCCGAGAGTGCTGTCTGTTTTCAATTGCAGTATGCGACAGCTTTCTAACGTTTTTTACAGATAAAACTGTTGATTTAAGACAGGATATTGTATCTTTAAACTAGGATCCATCTGTTATTTCTCTCTGTTTCATCCTTTAAAGAATTTCAGGCAGTTTCTTTTAACTCACGTCAAGATAGACCAAAAAAAAATACAATACAGAAATTGTAGCCATGTGCTTGGGAATGTGAACAAAATGAATGTACTGTAACTCGATCTGATGTGTTCTAGGTCATCAAAGCATCAGCTCTTGTCTTTCACAACATCTTTCATAAAATCACAACATCAAGTCTGATTCTTCATGATTTCAGAGCAAAAGCAAACTTCTAGATCTGCAGAATACAATAAGACATTTTGAAGATTGCTGGGGCACAAACAACACTAAACCCCATTGGCTTTCATTTTATAGACGGAAATAAATAAATAACAAACACAGAAACATTTTCCAAAATATCTCCATCTGTATTCCACAGAAGAAAGCAAGTTAAAGTCAAAGACCCTCCCACTTTGATCAGCTATAAAGTGAGCACTGAGAGAGACACATTATCTCATTCACCTCCAGATCAAGATGGATTTACAAATCACAGTTTTTCTTCTGTTTATTCTTTTCACTGCAGGTACAAAGACAAATAGTTTGTAATTTTATTGAGTACAAATACAGATTACTGGCATCTCTTTTTCACGGTCTCTCTCTGTTTTATTACTGAAGGACACTCTTTCAGCTGTTATGAGTGCTCAGGTCTGACGGGTTCTTGTGCGAATATAAAAGTAAAAACATGTCACAGGGGATCTTCCAAGTGCATGAGTTCAACAGCAGTAACACAAGTTGGTAAGTCCAATATGATGGAATGAAATTTAATGTTAATTTTGACTGATTGAGATGCAGGTGTTTTTTACTGGTGCTGCTTTACTGGAAATGTAACTTCTCACAGAACTAATTTCCTCACAGAATTTACAAATGTAATCACAGAAAATTCAATATCAATTTCTGCTATTTTTTTTCTATTACACTGATTGAACAATTAGAAAAAAACTACATTTTGTCATGTTTATAATAAATATTTTATCAAAATAATGTGTTGAACTGTCTTTCCTGATTCATTCATGTTTTAGGTGAGATTAGTGCTAAAGTGAAGGCTAAGGATTGTGCTGTTGACTGCGGAAGTGGGTCCATGAACCTCGGTATTATAAAGAGGTCTTCAGTGTGCTGTAACACTGACCGGTGTAACGTCCAAGATGCTCCAGGTATTGTGCTTTACTGACCAAATGCAAATAACCATCTTCTTTTAAGTCTACACTTGCTTCCAAAGGACATTCAATCAGGAAATACAATACAGGCTGTGGCTTGTCAATCGTGAACTGATTGAACGGAGCAGCTAACAGAGTGTTATTTCATTAGATGTTATATTTTTAGAGAAAATAAAATAAACGAATACCTGTTTTCTCTGTAGATCCCAGCATTGACTCCAATGGTAAGAAATGTTACTTTTGTGATGGGAAGAACTGCTCAAACACAGTGAGCTGTTCAGGGAGTGAAGACCACTGCATTACAGCAACAGGTGAGAATCTGCTAAAGGAAAAAGATTAAAGTTGTTATTTTTATCTCGCTGATGTTAAATGGTTAAGTAAGTCATTATCTTTATATCTTTTATTTTTAAACATTTAATACATATCATATACTGTATAGTAATGCTTAAAATAACCTGTTTTTTTGCTTTTCATCAGCGAGTTACGGAGAGCAGTCACTGGTTGTAAAAGGCTGTGTCTCTAAATCCATTTGTGATTCCACAACATCAGTTGATGATGTTCAGAGGATCTCATGCTGTTCAGGGAACCTGTGTAACGGTGCTCAGAGTGTTAACGGTGCTCAGAGCATCATTCAGAGAACTAACAGTGCTAACAGTGTCACTCAGAGCTTCCTGTTCCTCTGCTGTTCTCTGTTCTCCTTCATCCTGCTGCACTGAATCCAGCAGCTCTTCACATTCTACAATCAGACACACTGCACTGAATCCAGCAGCTCTTCACATTCTACAATCAGACACACTGCACTGAATCCAGCAGCTCTTCACATTCTACAATCAGACACACTGCACTGAATCCAGCAGCTCTTCACATTCTACAATCAGACACACTGAACTGAATATAGAGCTTGTACTTTCTCAGTATCTGTGGTGTTCTAATGTGATTGTTTGCTGTGACATTCTGATGTGACATTTATGTAATAAAATATTACGTCACCTTTTTCCTTTTCATATTTAATAAAAATGGTCATGCTGTAAGGACAACTGAAATACAGACGTGGTCAGAATTTTTGGCCAAAAAGTGTCCCTGGACTTTTTTGGCACAGAGCGGCCCACCAAACCCTGTCCGCAACACTGCACCACACCATAAATGAGTGCCATACTTCTTTACATTATAATTGGTCTTTTCTGGTGTATATGGCAAATAGTAAATAATTTTAAAGATTTTTTACAAGGGACAGTTTAATATCACTAAAGTTAAATACCTATATAATCAGTCCAGATGACACAATGCTCTGGTATCGTCTAGAAGACTTGTGCAGAATGTGGACTGTTTTTATGGGCCTTTCTATTGGTCATGTACAGTATTTGTCCTTTTGCAGGAGCTTGACATCTAGCATTATAAGGAATAGAGCTCCAATTGTGGAAAAGAATATAGAAATTATTTTGATGATGAAAAATACAGTAAACAGTACTGTGGAATATATAATGTTACAATTTAAAATAGCTGTCTTCTATGCGACTATATAGTCAAATATAATTTATTTCTGTGATGCAGCGCTGAATTTTCAGCATCATTTCTCCATTCTTCAGTGTCACATGATTCTTCAGAAATCATTCTAATATGACGATTTGCTGCTCAAGAAACATTTCTGATTATTATCAATGTTGAAAACTGTTGTGCTGCTTCATATTTTTGTGGAAAATGTGATACCATTCAGTCTTAGGTAAGATTAAAAAATATAAATTAATATTTTTCTTCAACAATGTTGCATTAAATCAAAGATTATAGAATACAAAAAGGGACTTTGATTAAATTGATTTAAGTGACAGTAAAGATATTTACACTTATTACGAAGTACTTATATTTCAAATAAATGCTGTTCTTTAACTTTGTATTCATTAAATAATCATGAAAAAGTTGAAGTATCACAGTTTCCACAAAAATATTAAGTGAAAACAGTTTTCAGTATTGATAATAATGAAAACCATTAGTAATAGGTTAATTGATCACAAATAATTAATGATAATAATTAGGCAGCAAATCAGCATATTAGAATGATTTCTGAAGAATCATGTGACACTGAAGACTGGAGTAATGATGCTGAAAATACAGCTTTGATCACTGAAATAAATTACATTTTAAAATCTTTAATAGAAAACCAATATTTTAAGTGTAATATTTCATATTATTTATTTGATCAAATAAATTTACCCTTCTTTCAAAAATTAAATAAATAAAAGGTCTTAATTATTTCAAACATTTGATCGCCAGTGTGTATATAAAATAATGCATGTGAACTAGCAAATTATATATTTTTTTATTAATATAGGCTATATCACTTTCCAAATCACAGCACTTGAAAGCAAAAACGTCTTCAGGTTTACAATGTTCTACAGTAAGTTTAAGAATGTATATTTTATGGGGTTTTTATTATTTTATTTTTTAATTCTTAGACACGTGAAATTACAGAATAATTTTTTTGGGGGGGAACAAATATCTTTGTTACTAAAAAATGAGAACAAAGATACACATTACAAATACACATAATATACAAATAAAATAAAGAGTGTTTTATTTTCAGGTAGGCTACAATAGGTGTATTTAGCAGAGCATTCAAGAAACTCAATGAACAAATATAAAAATAAAACACTATATAGATTGATTCCTATTAAAGGAACTGTATTAAAGTTTTTCAGTCAAGAGTATGTGATTTTTCTCTTTGTGTTTGGTGTTTTATTAACATTAAAGGAATAATTCACCCAATAATTAAAATAGGCTAGTGTTTTATTTTTATACCTTCATTTACTCACTCAAAAGTTGTTTTAAACCTGAGTTTCCTTCTTCTGCTAAACATAAACACTATTTTGAAGAAGGTGGAAAACCAAACAGTTGCTGGTCCACAGTGTTCCCTACTGTCAAAGTCAATGTGGACCAGCAACTGTTTGGTTACCCACCTTCTTCAAAATATCTTCTTACTGATGTAAATGTATGAGGCGCTGTACAGTATATTGATTCAGAGGTGCCAGAACTGCAGCTGATAGAATGTGTGCTGTAGCAAGATACAACAATATTTCTCATCAATATTTCTTCAAAATCTTGCTTCTAAGCAAGATGTTATTGTTGTGCCTCCTCCCTCAAATATTATGGAAGTAAAAAAAAAAAACACCTACCATAGGGGTCAAAATAGAACTTTAATAAAATATAAAAGTAAATTAATTAAACATTGTAATTAAATTGTATTATTTACAAATTACAATTGTAGCTCTAAACAGTTACCTATGGCAGTAATACAGTTGTCTGATTGATTTGATTTTATGGTCTCAAGCATTCAGAAATCACGCAAAAGAAAATGAAGCAGTTTTACTACGAAAACCATGGTTAATTTTTGTAAAGGTTGTGACGTCCACATGTTTTTTGTTGAAGAAATTATAGAGGCGGTGTCATCTATAGCAAAAAAGTGGATATTTGAATGAAATGTTTGGTCAGTAGCCTATTAAACAAGGATTTGATCGTCCTGTAAGTGTAACAGCAGCAATGACCAGGCCTTTGGCTCCTTTTGCAGGCATTTGTAATAACATGTAATGTTGAAAAAAACAATAGACACCATCACAAAATGTGTAATTGTTTTACTGGTTATAATGGGACTTGTATTGGTTTTAATGGAAACTGTAATGGACCCTGTTGGTCTCTACTGGTAATTAGTCACCTCACCTTCTATTGGTGGCTTGTTAAAACCAATAAATCCTAATGGAATATGCCCCAAAACACACTACAGAAAACCATTTTTTTATATGGTTTTAATGGTTAAAAGTTGATGGTTTGTAATGGCATTTGTGATTTATTTGTGATGGTGTTAGAATTTTCTGTGATGGTTCTATTGTTTTTTCAGCAGGGTTGCCTCATTGTTTTTATAAATGCATTTTAAGTGATTTTAAAGGCTGTTGTTGGCTTAGGTCTGTTTTTATAACCACACAAAAAAATTATATATATATTATCTTAATGTGACATGCTGGCTTCGTTTTCATCTTTTTTGTAATTTTTTTTAATTTATTATTTTTCGGCGCCAAACTGCTGAATGTCTTTTCACATGCATCACAGCCTTGCAAACATAAAGCGCGAGCGGTTGTGGGCGCAGATGCGGGAATGGGCTTCACGTGTTTGTTTTTTTTTTGTTTTTTTTGAGTAACTGGGTTGGTGCCCTACGCAAACTGCATACTCTATATGCATACTCTGCATATGTCCTGTGAATTCCCCCCCCCCCCCCCCCCCCAATACAATTTGGAGCTGATGGAAGCAATTAATCATTTGAAAAAATCCAAATCACCAGGCACTGAGGGTTTGACATCAGCGTTTTATGAATTATTTTACAAGGAATTGGCTCCTTTTCTTTTAGAGGTTTTTGTTGAAAGCATCAAAAAACAGTGTCTTCCACCCATACACAAGGTTTAATTGTATTGCTTCCCAGACCAAATAAAGAAAGACGGACAGTATATTGATAATTGGCACCCTATTTGTTTATTGAATAATGATTATAAACTGTTGGCCCTAATTTTAGCTAAGATTGAAAACAATTTTGGATTCAGTAATTGATGAATCACAATCGGGATTCATGAAAAATCGGCACATAACAAATAATATACGATTAGTTTTGGACATTTTGGACTATTCAGATCTGATTAATGTTAATGGTTTTATATATTATATTTAGACTTTTGTGAACAATTTGATTCTGTAGAACATCAGTTCATCCTTGATACTCTAAAGAAATTTGATTTTGGTATTTTTTTTTCTACAGCAATTAAAACCCTTTACAAAAATGTCAACTGCTCTATAAAGTTATTTAATGGTACTTCCCCTAGATTTGATATTTGTAAAGGAATTAGGCAGGGGTGCCCAGTATCTCCATACCTCTTTTTGTTAGTAAGTCAGCTTCTTTCCTATTATATTAAATCAAGCCCAATGAGAGGTATTACAATTGTTGATAGAGAGATAAAAATTACACAATTAGCCGATGACACTATACTCTTTATTCAAAATGAGAATCAGATATATGTGGCAATTGATTTAATTAGCGAATTTTCAAGAGCGTCTGGGGTATACTTAAATTTGGCTAAATGTGAGCTTATGGCCATAAAGGAATGTCTCGAAACTAACTATTATGGTATTCCCTTAAAAAATGAGGTTCAATATCTTGGAATATTGATAACCAAAGACCAGAAAAGAAGGTGCTTCCTAAATTTGAATCCTATTATTGAAAGAAACTAAAAAGAAGTTAAAGCATTGGCTTTATAAGAGACCTCTCTTTAAGGGACAGAGTTTTAATTACAAAGGCAGAGGGTATTTCTAGACTAATTTATGCAGCAATGGCTTTACATCTTGATAAAAAGCTATGTAAAGAAATTTACAAAATACTGATTGACTTTATTTGGAAAAATAAAATACATAAAGAAGACAGTTATTATGAATTCATATGAAATGGTGGCCTAAATGTTTTAGACTTTGCAACATTAACTAATACTTGTAAGATTAACTGGCTTAAACAAATCCTAATTGCATTTGGTGTTTTATTCCCTTCCATATTCTCTCAAAATTTGGTGGTATAATTTTTTTTCTTAGCTGTAATTATAACATTGATAAAATACCAGCGAAACTAGCAGAATTTCACCGTCAGGCCTTTTTATCATGGTCTTTGATCCACAAGCACAATTTTTCACCTCATATGGAACAATAAGGATATATTATATAAACACAAATCGCTTTTTCTGAAACACTGGTTTGATAATGGCATCAGATTGGTGGATCAGTTATTTAATGTAAATGGTTTTCTTTTTACTTTTTGGCACATTATAAGATTCCTGTAACACCAGGGGACTGCCCAAAGTTTTTGGGGCTATTTCTCCTGAAGTTTGTATGTTATTTAAACATCAGACAAGAATTAACATCCAACAGTGGTCTCTGCCTAATATAATAAGTTCTTACATAGGTAACATTTGTTTCTCTCTTAAAGGGATATTCCACCCCAAACTGAAAATTTGGTCATTAATCACTTACCCCCATGTCGTTCCAAACCCGTAAAAGCTTTGTTCGTCCTCGGAACACAATTTAAGATATTTTGGATGAAAACCGGGAGGCTTGTGACTGTCCCATTGACTGCTAAGTAAATAACACTGTCAAGGCCCAGAAAAGTATAAAAAAACATCGTCAAAACAGTCCATCTGCAATCAGTGGTTCAATCTGAATTTTATGAAGCGACGAGAATACTTTTTGTATGCAAAGAAAATAAAAATAACAACATTTATTCAACAATTCGTCTCCTCTCTGTCTCTCTGTGTCAGTGTAGCGCCATTTTGGAGAGCATTCGATGGACGCAAAGTGCGTACGCTATTCTCTGTCATCAGTAACACATGGATACGCTGTTTCTGTTCAAATCAAAATGTAAATAAACGTCCAATACGTATCTATGCGTTACATGATAAATCTTATTTTTTTTACATACAAAATTTCTTATTCACAAATGTAAGTGTGTGTTTTTTTTCTTTTAGGAAGGAAACAAATATATATATCAATATATTGATACTATACGATTTTCTATGAAACAAAAGGTCATTAAAGTGGTGAAAGTTTGTAAACGCTTTAATATTTTTATAGAAATCTGTATTAGTATACAGCCCCTCTAGTGTATAATTGTTTATATCACGTATAATGTTTGTTATATACATGTAACTTGTTCTTGTTAATAATAATAATAATAATAATAATAATAATAATAAAAAAATCTTAGCACTTAAAAAACAACTGTCTAACTAGCACATTATTAGGAAAGGTGATTTGCAAAGATTCATAAAAAAACCTTATAATCACTTCTTCTGTAGATGAAGCTGGATCACGAATGATTCGCACGAACACAGACACCTTTAGGCAGATCGAGGATCGGCGCATTCCCTTCAAAACAAAAGTAACGTTAATCCACTGCATCTTCAGCAGCTCAGATGTCGGGAATAAATGGCGACTGCTACTGTATATTCATTATTACATCCAACAACAGAACACCTCAATCGCTTAATCGGAGACATCTTGTCTTCCCCTGCACCGGAGTGGACACAATGGCGGTCGGACTGTTTACAGTTCACTCAGTTCACTCAGGGCGGGTCTAAGGTAAGATGGCCTTGTCAATCAACTATCGTGGGAGTGGCCTGTACAGAACTACTCATTCTGACAGGAACCTCAGAACAGCCTGATTTGAGAGAGAGGATTTTAAAATAGGGATTTAAAAGAAAAACACTGGGTGGATTTTTATCATTATAGGATGGATGTGTACACACACTTCCAACACACATTTATGTTCAAACAACTTGTAAAGTGAATTTTGCATCCGATGACCCCTTTAAAGCAACAGGTGAGAATCTGGAAAAGGAAGTAAGTCATTATTTTTATATCTATCTGTAAAGCCACAACATCAGTTGATGATGTTCAGGTCATCTAATGCTGTGAGGGGAACCTGTGTATCGGTGGTCAGAGCGTCACCCAGAGCTTCCTGTTCCTCTGCTGTTCTCTGCTCTACAGTGGCCAAGAGAGCTCAATGAGCTGCAAATAGACAAAACACCTGCAAATTAAGAAAACAACTTCATCAATTTGACAACGCGCGCGCTGCAAATGCTCACAACACAAGCAAATAAAGAAACGCACTGCAAATAGAAAAAAACACCTGCAAATTAAGAAAACAAACTTTTTGTATTATCATGTGTTTTCTGAAGTTGCAGCGCGTTGAGCTCTCTCTGCCATCGTACTGTTCTCCTTCATCCTGCTGCACTGAATCCAGCAGCTCTTCACAATCAGACACACTGTACTGAATACATAGTAGGCTATGTATTTTTTCTGTACTATGTATCTTAAGTGTCCTAATGTTTTTTCTTTGCTGTGATATTCTGATGTGACTGACTAAATAAAAAAAATATATTTTTTTTCCTGGTGTCATATTTAATAAAAATATAACTCAAATACGTACAAAGTGTACTTGAAACATAATGTGATTAAGGACAAGTGCTATGTTCTGATAACAGTTTGATTCATATCTTAAATTGATTAGCTGTAATAGCGATACATTTATAAATATTTTAGGTAAATGCCAGTTTTCCACTTGGACCCGCTGCAAATTGTAACAGTCATTTGAGTAAAGATTCAAATTGCATTTAGCGACTTTTATCAGCAGATGGCAGAAGATGATCCTTTGTCTCCTAGTAAAACAACATCTTTGCATTTGTTGACATCAAACACTTTTTTAGACGTTTTAGAAGTTTCATGTATCAATGTTTTGTCATTGTATTAATAATTATCAATTGATAATAATAATAATAACTGTGTAAAATGAACAGGATGAAAAATATGAACACAAATAAAAATGCTGTGAATAATTTAAAATGATGCGCTTAAGAGAAGTTACATATTTTTTAAAAAATACAGTACATTTTCAAAACTAATCACAATAGATCACAAAAATGCATTTTTTAAAAACATTTCAGCATATTTTCAGTTATCAGTTTACAATACACAAAATCCCAAAGTATAATTTTCACTACATGATGTTTCATCAGTAGAAAGATAGATTCTCTGTAGAATGGGTTTGCAATGGATAACCAAGTAATGACATCTTCTTACAGTATAATTGATTTATTTCAAATCATAACCACAGTATTCAAAGTTTGCATGTGTGTAAGAGAGGAAGAGACAACTCTTGCAATATGTGACAGAGCAGCATGTATTAGAAGAAACAGGAAACAATCACTGACTGTGTAACCATCAGAATGTTCAGAGATGCATTTGAAGGAAACAGAAAATTATTCTGTTACATTACAAAAACGCCCCAAGTTGCTATTATGCAAGTTTCAAAATTCCTCCTGTTTTGTAAGAGTAACTAACATACAGCACAGGCCTGTGATAGGCTAGTGTAGAACTTACCAAAGGTTTCCCAGTAAACCCACCCATTTCTGAACAGACATAAATGGAACGAGAACATAGTTATTTACTGTAATTCTGTTCCTGAGACATGATGGATCCACAAATCTCTGTTGTTCTTCTGTTAGTTTTTCTCACTGGAGGTACAAAAAACAGCAAGTATTTATTAATATATTATTTGGTACACATAGAGAGCTCACTAAATGTCTGTCTCTGTCTTTAAGGATACTCTCTGAAGTGTTACACGTGTTCATCTGTTCTGACGGGCTCCTGTGAAGCAAAAGTGGAGATATGTGGAGATGGATTTTCCAAATGTCAAAGCCAAACAATAGAACAATCCATTGGTATGTCCAGTATGATGTGGAAATTTTAATTAATTTGATTAATTAATGAATAAAGTATCCACTTCATTTTATAATGCAAAATAAAGTTTCTGTTAATGTGTCAAACTTCTGATTCATCATTCACTATAGGTAAATAACTAGAAAAAAAGTGCACTACAAACCAGTGTTTATGACTATACATTAAAATAATATGAGAAAAACCAGTTAGCAATCTCAAGCAGACTGTTTTTGTGCAGCTAAAATAAAAGGAAGATGATTTACATTCAAGTTACAAATGGACACATCTACTCTGGATGCTTTTGATCTTTTCACAGAACTGCAGTTGAAATTGTTTAATTATCCTATTATATAAAGGTTTGTGTCTTTTTTGCAGGTTCCACTAGGTTGTCCATCAAAACTAAACAGTGTGCACTTAGATGTGAACCTGGGACCCAACAGCTCCCGACTGGAGGGACAATAACTACCCACTGCTGTGACACTGACCTCTGCAATGCAGCAGGTATTGTGCTTTATACGATCGTGTGCTATTGATGTTTCCCACAGTGACTTAAAATGAGGAAATACTACAAACAATAATACAACAAACACAAGTGACTGTTCAATTCAATTTCAAGTGTAGTCCTGAGCAGTGGTGTAACTTAGTGGAGGGTATACGCAGGTATACGGCGTATACCCACTTCTTTATCAGTCGGCATTCCGTATACCCACTTCTTTATCAGTCGGCATTCCGTATACCCACTTCTAAATCCCCTCTGACGCGCGTCCTGCATTAGGCAAATCACGACAGTCCAGCATATGAGTAACTAATCCAATCACATGTGAATAAATGCAAATATTCTCTAAAAACATCCAGTAAAGACAGTAATGCGGTCAGGAACGAGACGTAAACACTCTCATGCAGTGTTATGTTTCTTTTATTGATAGTTTTCACGTGACGTCACACTCGTATAGGAACGCCCCCCTGGAGAGCAAAACGAAGCTTTGCTCCACTGACCGCCAGCTATTTTTGCATCAAGTAATAATGTAGTAAAAAGCATATATTAAAAGGCGAGATTCAGTGGACACCTTATTGATGATGTATATTTTGTACAGGCAAGAAGATGAAGCCAGAATATAAACAAAGTGCAAAGTTTCACATTAAATGGCTTCCCATAGAAAACCATTAGAAGGAAAACACTGAACCGTTAAGAGGACTGCGTTCATATTACAGCCTCATCTGCTTGCCTGTGTAAACTATGCATCATTAATGTGGTGATTACTGAATTTGATATTTTAATATTACTGTTTTAAATATATTAAGTGTTTTTACAACGTTTGTCGCACTGTTTATTATTGAAATATTGCCGCGGGTGCTTAATATGGATTGCAAATGGCCAAAACTTGCATTTTGTTCAGAAATACATTTGTTTAATTCTTTTGAGAGGTGATCTAAATATTTGCGGCTGGGAAACAGATGAAAAATGGACACGCTTGTGCTGCAATTCTATGGATGTGTTGCCCTCCAGGTCTTCGAGCCAGTCACGTGACTGAAAACTATTAATAGGCTACTCGAAGCCGGATGGCGCTCTCGCGCAGAAAGTCAGCCTCATAGAAGTACTAACTTACGAGTCACGACGTGCAAGAATCCAGCTATTGCTGTAGCCAAAGCTAGCTAAGCTGAATAAAAAAGAATAGCGAAGACAGTAAACACATGATTGTGACAATATATGGTTTATGTGTGTTTTTCAAGTCATCTCCAGGTAATAAAAAAGCATCTGATTCTGAATAATGCAGTGCTAATTGATAGCATTTATTACACTTGGCAATAGATAGGCTACTAGGCTATAAAATATATATTCTGCCTTATTCTGTGATAAAAATGGGGAAAAAATGCAGTACCCTATATAGGCTAAACAAATCATAAAATTGTCATTAGGAAAATACAGGAAAAATATGATAAATTATTGGTTATTGTTGCAGTGTATTTGATTACTCAGCCAATTAAAAGCAAGAGGTAATAATTAATAAATAGTAATAAAACCTGTCAATTAGACAAAAAAGTTATTATATTTGACATTTCTGTCCCCCTCACTTCTGAACTGATTGAGAATCACGATGTTTTGTTTGTTTCAAATAGAGATCACAATTCTGAACAGACAACTAAACAAAATAGCTTGTAGTTTACTAGAGGTTCTGACAAAATGTCAGTTGCTGCAGTCTATTTATATGTATTTATTTATTATTTATTGCAAAATCTGGACCTCTTCTGTGGATAATATTATTTTCATAATGATCTTTACTCAAGCAGCAGAAGTTAAGTGACAGTGTGCAAATATTACAATAGTGAACTAAATATGCAAGACTAGTTTACATGTCACTGTTTGACACAGGTCGTTCATCCTTTGCAGGGCCTTTTAAAAAAAATTGGGGGGCATAAATTAAGAGTATACCCACTTCTCTGGGCACCACTACACCACTGGTCCTGAGTAGTGCAAAGCTTGAGCGGCAGGAAAAGGAGAATTAGTCAAGTGCTTTCAGAGACTTTTTATTGTGATGAAATTAATCAACAATGAATAAGCACTTTTTAATTATTATTATTACTAGTTGTAGCATTGATTAACAGTGATTTTCTTATTCTGTTGATCAGATGGCGTGTATAAGGGAAGCTTCCTCCTGCTGTTGTCTCCTCTGCTCTTCTACTTCCTGTTTCAGTGAATCCTGCTGCACTTCAGATTCTACAGCTGCAGAGGAAACTGAATGTCACACGTTTCCAGTCATACTTTACTGAATACAGCTTGTTTTGTTGTTCTGCTGTTCTTTATGATTTGAGGAATGAAAAATCTGAATTTTATTAAACGTATTAAACAAAATACTGAATAATGTGTGTTGTACTGCTGATCTTGTGTCATGTTTTTAATTGTTTAACCACCACAGCATCTTGTCTCCATTGGCAACGCACATGATTTTTGTAAAATTGCAAGTGACATCGCAGGTAGCGGAGAGCGCAGGTGGCGACTGCAAGTGACGTCATTGCGGAAGTGCAGGTGATACTGTGTTCCAATTCGCATATTATCGATCCTAAATTATGATGAAATTATGTAGTTATGATTGAGTAATATATCCCAAAGCTTGCCTACTATTCTGTTACATACTCAAATGTATGTATTTTTCTTCACACACAAAAAGTATAGGCTATGTTTAGGACATAGTACAGGCAAATTGGCACACAGCATGATAGTGCGAGTGCAAGTCTGTAGCCAGAAGTATGCTATTGTAAATGAGCGAGACTTCTGATTCATTAGCCACTATATGACATCAACTAGAAGAACAATGGTCTGCC
The DNA here is from genome assembly GCA_027422415.1 of Schizothorax lantsangensis. NCBI lineage: Eukaryota > Metazoa > Chordata > Actinopteri > Cypriniformes > Cyprinidae > Schizothorax > Schizothorax lantsangensis. The sequence goes on along the minus strand of CM049859.1, from coordinate 27,166,678 downwards.
ACAAATAGTCAAACTATCTGTGCAACACACCCGTGTATTTATGATTCTGATGAATGTTGGGGAAAGTTACTTTTAAAAGTCATGCATTACATTATAGCCTTACTCCCTAAAAAAACTAATTATGTTACTTAGTTTCTTAGTAATGTGTTACATTACTTCTGCATTACTTTTTCTTCACTTAAATCTTTAAATCTGGGCTTTAAGCCCATTATGCTGCCACTCTGAAATGCATGCAGAATAGGACACAGAAGAAGAAAGATCAATGCTCTTCAGCAATTAAAGAAAAGAAAAGAAAGGAAAGGAAAAAAGAAACACAAATGTTATGTTCATCAAAAGTAATTTTTGATTATTATGGTTAAATTGGATAAATGAAGGTCAGCAGCAAAGACACTTATTTAACATTTAATTATTGCAGGTCTGTATCATATTCTGAGTTTGCATTTCATTTTTATTTTTTTCATTTGTAGAAATGATGAATCTGTTTTTGTGCAGCTGAGATGAGTAAATGCATGATCACATTTAGTCTAGAACTACAGTAACCATCATATTTACACAGCGCACAATGTCTCTGATCAAATTATAATTTGATCTAACATGTAATGCATTTTTAAAATGTTGCAGATTTATGCTGATTATCGCATACATTTACACCACTAAGAACATCATGCTAAATACTTAATAAAATATTTAAGCGCTTATAATTATATAAACAGAAAATTAGTGTTTGTTTAAGTGGTTATTTTCATTAGGCCAGTACTGTAATATTTCTTAAAATAATACATTGATATATCAAAACAATACTTTTTGCTTGTATAAAACTTATTTAATTTCATCAACCTATGCCTTTAGACCATCATGCTGATTTAATATATTTTTTAAACCCTGTTCCTATATGCTTTGCTTATGTTAGCCCACTTTTTTGTTCTTTAATTGAATTATTTTGCTATTATCTGTGATTTGCTACAAAACTTTCATTGTACTCCTTGCTTTTTATATTAAAAACATTCCTTTATAATTAACTTCCAAGTTAATTATGTACACTGTAAAAAAAAAATCCATAAAAATGGGCTATATTGTGCTGTATTGATTGATACAAAGAACGTTTCTGTATCAACCTTTCCTGTATTGTTTTTTTGCACTTCATTGCGTTGTGCTTTAGGGTTTACAGAAATGCCTATATAAAATTAATAGATAATGTCCTGGCAGAAAATCAGCAGTACATTTTCCATGTATTTTTTATTTTATTTGATTCCAGAAATGTCCAGAAACTTCTGTTAAACTGTCATTTTCTCATAAAGACCCTCCCATTTGATAAGCTATAAAATGAGCTCTGAAACAGACACATTATTTCATTCACCTCCTGATCAAAGATGGATCTGAAAATCTCAGTTTTTCTTCTGTTCAGTCTTTTCACTGCAGGTACAAAGACAAATAGTATTTTCAATGTCACTGGGTACAAATAGAGATAATAGATGTCTCTCTCTCCCTGTCTCTGTTTTATTACTAAGGCCACTCTCTCAGATGTTATGAGTGTTTGGGTCTGATGGGTTCCTGTGCACATCAAAATGTGACAAGATGTCCCAGTGGATCTTCCAAGTCAGGGCTGCTGCTGGCCAAATGGGTGCCCTAAGCAGGATTGTATTGTTGTGCCCCCTCCCTTCAATATTATGGAAGTAAAAAAAGAAAAAAAAACGAATATAGGGGTCAAAATAGAACATTAATAAAATATAAAAGTAAATAAATAAATAAATTGTAATTAAATTGTATTATTTACAAATTACAATTGTAGCTCTAAACAGTTACCTATGGCAGTAATACAGTTGTCTGATTGATTTGATTTTATGGTGTCAAGCATTCAGAAATCACACAAAAGAAAATTAAGTTAATTAGGTTAATTTTTGTAAGGGTTGTGATGTCCACATGTTTTTTGTTGAAGAAATTATAGAGGCTGTGTCATCTATAGCAAAAAGGTGGCCAAAAATTAAAGATTAAGTGGATATTTAAATTAAATGTTTGGTCAATAGCCTATTAAACAGTAACAGCAGCAATGACCAGGCCTTTGGCTCCTTTTGCAGGCATTTGTAATAACATGTAATGTTGAAAAAAACAATAGACACCATCACAAAATGTGTAATGGTTTTACTGGTTATAATGGGAATTGTATTGGTTTTAATGGAAACTTAATGGACCCTGTTGGTCTCTACTGGTAATTGGTCACCTTCTATTGGTGGCTTGTTAATAAATCCTAATGGAATATGTCCCAATTAACACACTACAGAAAACCATTTTTTAATGGTTTTAATGATTAAAAGTTGATGTTTTGTCATTTTTGTAATGGTATTTGTGATTCATTTGTGATGGTATTAGAATTTTCTGTGATGGTTCTATTGTTTTTTTCAGCAGGGTTGCCTCATTGTTTTTATATTGTTTTCATTGTCATTTTAAAGGCTGTTGTTGGTTTAGGTTTGTTTTTATAACCACAAAAAAAAAAAAAATATATATATATATATATATATATATATCTTAATACTTCTTTGTATATTATTATTTGAAGTCATAAAACCATGGTTAATTTGTGGTTAACATGGCTACAAGAACCATTATTATTATTTATTTTTTTTTTCTGTTAAAACCATGGCTAACTTCCATAAGTGAACATTGAAACTCGGAGAGAATATTAGATGCGTTGGAGGTGGTGATATTATTACCGACATTAAAATAGGTTATTAACCTCAACACCCAAAAAACTTTCACAGGATTATGAATGTAGCCTACCTGAAAGAGATGCACGGGCTTCGTTTTCATTCTTTTCTTCTTTTTTTTTCTTGGCGCCGGATTGCTGATGTCTTTTCACAGGCATAGACTAGTTGTCCATCAATTATGATCATTTGCATTCAGCCGCAAACATGAGGCGCGAGCGGTCGCGCGCGCGGATGCGGGAATGACGCGTCAAGTTTTTTTTGAGCAACTGGGTACCCTACATAGGGTGCCCTATGCAAACTGCGTACTCTGCGTATAGGGAGCGGCGGTACTGTGGATATGACACTAAGTAATGAGCTTATGCAACTTCACACATTTACAATTACTTACTATATTATTATTTACTATTACTCCACTAGGTCTGAAATATATATTGTAAATTTTAATCCCCTGGAACACACAAACATGATGATCTAGATTAGAACATGATGCATTGTCTCTGTCATAATTAAATAATTAAACAATTTTGGAGAAAGTGGCTGTACGTGTGTTTTTATTTGTTTGTTTGTTTTTTTTACATAAAGTTTTTTTTTGTTTACAGTCTTCCTTTAAGGAACATTAATATAAGACAATACTGCAAAAACAGTTTACTGTCAAGCTGTTATATTCCTGTTATATATTTATTGTCCAACATTCCTAATTTTTCTGTCATTAATTTAATTTCATATGTTGGTATTAATTCAGTGTTTATAATGCTATCACTTGAACTTAAAATATTTTCAACCGAAACTGACATGGTTTCTAGAGAGCAAAAGTTTTGTGAAAAAGGGAAGACTTAAACACTGTATAATTAACTTTTAAAAGGATTTGATGATCACTAGTCTAGTGATTGTACATTATCGTTGTCATCATTCAGGTTGTATTTCAGCTTTAATGTACGCTTTTTTAAACAAAGCAGCTGATATTTGCCATAGCGACAACAAGAAGCTAGTGGACTGCCGAGTCGCTTTCACTCCAGAATGGTGGAAGCGCAGGGCTGCTGCTGGGCGCTGCTGTTGCAATGGAACGTTCTATTGGCTTTCACTTCTTGTCAGTATAAGTTCTTTGACTGCAGTGGGGAAAAAAATTATTTGATCCCCTGCTGATTTTGTACGCTTGCCCACTGACAAAGAAATGATCAGTCTATAATTTTAATGGTAGGTTTATTTGAACAGTGAGAGACAGAATAACAACAAAAAAAATCCAGAAAAACGCATCAAAATATTTAACCCCTTCGCAAACCATGACTTAGTACTTGGTGGCAAAACCCTTGTTGGCAAGCACAGAGGTCAGATGTTTCTTGTAGTTGGCCACCAGGTTTGCTCACATCTCAGGAGGGATTTTGTCCCACTCCTTTTTGCAGAGAGAGATTGAAAGTTATTTTGTGTTTCTTCCATTTGCGAATAATCGCACCAACTGTTGTCACCTTCTCACCAAGCTGCTTGGCGATGGTCTTGTAGCCCATTCCAGCCTTGTGTAGGTCTACAATCTTGTCCCTGACACCTTGGACAGCTCTTTGGTCTTGACCATGGTGGAGTGTTTGGAATCTGATTGATTGATTGCTTCTGTGGACAGGTGTCTTTTATACAGGTAACAAGCCCTTTAAGAAAGTGCTCCTAATCTCAGCTCCTTACCTGTATTAAAGACACCTGGGAGCCAGAAATCTTGCTGACTGATAGGAGATCAAATATTATTTCACTCATTAAAATGCAAATCAATTTATAACTTGTTTGAAATGCGTTTTTCTGGATTTTTTTTGTTGTTATTTTTTTGTTGTTATCTCACTGTTCAAATAAACCTAGCATTAAAATTATAGACCGATCATTTCTTTGTCAGTGGGCAAGCGTACAAAATCAGCAGGGGATCAAATAATTTTTTTCCCCACTATAAGTGGGTCTCAAGTATCACTTTTAGTGTCTAAGCAATTTAAAATAACTGTAATACTGTATGCTTCCTCGCATTTGATGGCCTAATGAATTTTACCTAATGAAAGTTATAACCGAAGCAGAAACAGGTGTGCTAGATGCATAAAAACAAACCGCATTAGCATGCACATTTGAGCTTCCATGTACCATATTTAATGTGTGTAAGATAAAATAAAATTGCAAAATATAACAAGTACTTCTCCATTTGAAATAAAATTTTAAGGAGTAAAAGTACTCCTTACAAAAGGTTTTTCCTTCAGAAACGTAATCAAGTAAAAGTACAAGTAGTCACTTTAAATTGTACTTCAATAAAGTACAAATACCCCAAAATAATAGTTATATTTACGTTTGTAATCACTATAGCCATAAAAGTGTTAAAGGCCCCACTAGTTGCTTTGTATTTTATTTTTTGATCACAAAATTTCCACATCCTTTTACACAAATGACGTTGCTCAATTAATATTTTAAAAAGAGAAATTGATTATTGCAGGGTATGACCTTTGCTTAATAATAATAATAATTATTATTATTATTATTTTGAGCCCAGTTAAAATTTATTATTTTAAACTGTAGCAGCCCTTTCTGGATTTCTTTAAGTCTGCATAATGCATCCTTTTGCAGTTTTCAAAAAAAAAAAATCTCTGCTTTGCTTTTGTTAGCCCATTTTTGTTCTTTAACGTTTTATTTTGTTAGTTTTTTTAAATGTTTTAGTTTTTTTTAGTATTCCATTTTTATTTGCTATTATTGTTGTTTTGTTCTTAGTTCTGATTTGTATATATTAAGTAAAAACTTAAAATAATTAGAAATATATTTAAAAACATATAAAGAGAAGTATATATTACCTAATAGTCTTCAGCATCCCCTTAACCCTACAAAGAACAACAGGCTTGGAAAATGCGTGGATGGATATTTTTACTATTTTGGACCAGATAATAATAATAATAATAATAATAATACTTTTTACACTTATTTTAGTCATGTACAGTACTTGAGAATGTGATCAAAATAACTCAGTCTGATGTGTTCTAGGTCATTACAGGCTCAGTTTTTGTCTTTCCAATATCTCATGTTTGAACATTCATGATTTACAAGAAAACGAAACTTATGTTTCTGTTTAAACAGGATGTTTCATGACCCACCCAGTGTGTAGGAGCACAAAACAAAGTCTGCCTTGCCACCCCACCCTTTCTCTCTCTCTCTCCCTTCCTCCCGACCTTACTTTTACAAACCCGATTCCAAAAACGTTGGGACACTGTACAAATTGTGAATAAAAAAGGAATGCAATAATTTACAAATCTCATAAACTTATATTTTATTCACAATAGAATATAGATAACATATCAAATGTTGAAAGTGAGACATTTTGAAAAGTCATGCCAAATATTGGCTCATTTTGGATTTCATGAGAGCTACACATTCCAAAAAAGTTGGGACAGGTAGCAATAAGAGGCCGGAAAAGTTAAATGTACATATAAGGAACAGCTGGAGGACCAATTTGCAACTTATTAGGTCAATTGGCAACATGATTGGGTATAAAAAGAGCCTTTCAGAGTGGCAGTGTCTCTCAGAAGTCAAGATGGGAAGAGGACCACCAATTCCCCCAATGCTGCGGCGAAAAGTAGTGGAGCAATATCAGAAAGGAGTTTCTCAGAGAAAAATTGCAAAGAGTTTGAAGTTATCATCATCTACAGTGCATAATATCATCCAAAGATTCAGAGAATCTGGAACAATCTCTGTGTGTAAGGGTCAAGGCTGGAAAACCATACTGGATGCCCGTGATCTTCGGGCCCTTAGACGGCACTGCATCACATACAGGAATGCTACTGTAATGGAAATCACAACATGGGCTCAGGAATACTTCCAGAAACATTGTCGGTGAACACAATCCACCGTGCCATTCGCCGTTGCCGGCTAAAACTCTATAGGTCAAAAAAGAAGCCATATCTAAACATGATCCAGAAGCGCAGGCGTTTTCTCTGGGCCAAGGCTCATTTAAAATGGACTGTGGCAAAGTGGAAAACTGTTCTGTGGTCAGACGAATCAAAATTTGAAGTTCTTTTTGGAAAACTGGGACGCCATGTCATCCGGACTAAAGAGGACAAGGACAACCCAAGTTGTTATCAGCGCTCAGTTCAGAAGCCTGCATCTCTGATGGTATGGGGTTGCATGAGTGCGTGTGGCATGGGCAGCTTACACATCTGGAAAGGCACCATCAATGCTGAAAGGTATATCCAAGTTCTAGAACAACATATGCTCCCATCCAGACGTCGTCTCTTTCAGGGAAGACCTTGCATTTTCCAACATGACAATGCCAGACCACATACTGCATCAATTACAACATCATGGCTGCGTAGAAGAAGGATCCGGGTACTGAAATGGCCAGCCTGCAGTCCAGATCTTTCACCCATAGAAAACATTTGGCGCATCATAAAGAGGAAGATGCGACAAAGAAGACCTAAGACAGTTGAGCAACTAGAAGCCTGTATTAGACAAGAATGGGACAACATTCCTATTCCTAAACTTGAGCAACTTGTCTCCTCAGTCCCCAGACGTTTGCAGACTGTTATAAAAAGAAGAGGGGATGCCACACAGTGGTAAACATGGCCTTGTCCCAACTTTTTTGAGATGTGTTGATGCCATGAAATTTAAAATCAACTTATTTTTCCCTTAAAATTATACATTTTCTCAGTTTAAACATTTGATATGTCATCTATGTTGTATTCTGAATAAAATATTGAAATTTGAAACTTCCACATCATTGCATTCTGTTTTTATTCGCAATTTGTACAGTGTCCCAACTTTTTTGGAATTGGGTTTGTATTCTGTTTTTGTCTTTTGTACTTCTATATTTTTAAAATTATCATCATTCGTTTTTGTATTATTGTGATTATAGCAGTAGTGACAGTGAAGGTAACAACAACAATAATCATGTACTGTCTGTACTTATTTCTTTTTTTCTCTCTCTAAGCATAGTGCTGTGTTGCCTAGTGCTGTGTGTTGTGTAGAAATCTCGAGAAAGAGGAAGTTGGCTCTTGCAATGCCTTCTGAAATTAACGGGGAGGAGAATGTTGGTTCAAAAGGTCACAAAGCCAGTACGTGGGAAAGGAGACCAGAGGCCGTTTTTTTTTTTAATGGATGTCAATGGAGGAGAAGCTTCACTACGCCGATTTTCAGAGGAAACAGCTTAAAATTTAATGAATCAACAGCCTAGGCTATCTGCTAATCTTCAACATATTTTACACTAAACAATACTTTGGATTGAACTATTTTTAGAGTTTACCACAACAAAAAAAAATGCTGTTTTATAAGAGAAGTCACTAACTTTTTGCAACAGGTGGGATTCAGTTTACGGCACTTCTCATTCATTCCTACGGTATCCATAAACGGTGATTGAGTGTCGCACAACTCTGACTTAAATTCAATTACATCAAGGCTGTAATGTGATTGGTTATTAAGGCACACGCGATCCAAGTAAAGCCAAGTTCACACTACACGACTTTACACGTCGGCAGATCGCTGTGCTGTTCAGACTACATGACTTGATTGTCTGTCTTTAAGTCGTTGTGGTGTTCACACTACATGACTATGTAAATGATCCGCAACCAGGGGTTACACACTACACGAGCTGACAACAACTCTGTCACCCAACGACTGGATTCGGTCCCTAAACCACGTTTTGTCATGAAAACACGCGAGAATTGACGTTCGCAAAGAGCTTGATTGACAGGCGATCTGCCATCTTGCCCGACAGCTATGGCCAGACTTCATAGAAATACATGTTAAAACGGGGTGAAAAAGATCGACTGAATTGAAACTTTTTCAATATAACTAAATATAAATATGTGCAGAGGGTTAAGCTGTGCTGTTGTTGGCTGCCACGGTAAGGGCAATAAGCTAAGGTATTCCTTTAAAGTACTTGTTTTGCGTACGAGAAAATCTGTCATGTCCGGCGCTGTATGCATGGCTTGCAACGCTTAAGTTAAAATACTGAGTGTTAAATAATAAAACAATATGTTAAAACGTGTGCTCTTATCATTCTGTGGACAAAATCCCGTGAACTTCGCCCCGAATGGGAGCTTTATATGCACATGTGCGCTCATGTGTTTTCAATGCAGCTATAACCTCAGGTCTCTTCATGTCATCTTCCCTCTCATTAAACAATGACAGGTCCTTTACTGCAAAAAGACCGTCACTGCGACACTCTGAAGTGATGAAACTATGGTGCTATGTACATTTTAAAACCATTTTTATAGGTTTCACGTTATATTGTTGGCTCAGAAAATATGTAAATGCGCATGCCCAGTAGCCGCAACTGTATCTCTTCTAGCCTTAACCCCAAATCAGACAGAAGAGCAGAACTTCGGTGGACTTAAAATGGTTTGTTCCACGGTTCCACGGTTGAAATCTGATGTTTATTCATGTTCATTTCGTGCATTAAGTAAATCTGAAAAGACGATCGGTTCACGTATTTGAACTGAGGCAATACAGTGGTCTGTCACGACACATTGAAGAGCCACAAAAAGGTATTTATTGTTTGAATTTCTTTAAAAATGACTCAATTTAAAAGCTGAGAGTCCTCCTGAGATCTTGTTTCATATAAGCAGTAACCTGCTCGGTCTTCTCTGTCGGTGTGTGGTCAGTTTCCTCTTTGCTCTGCAATGTGTTTTTCACTGTGTGAGAATCTTTGTCGGTCATGGCAACTGTAACTGGTGGTTAATAAAAAATATAGCAGCCAAAAGCCTGTGAAAGAGAGTGAAAGATGCTTATGTGCAAAAATAAAAGCTTAACTTTTCTTTAAGCGAAGTTGTTGCTGTTGTTTTTCTTCTGGTGACCTCAACCCATGCCTTGCTCTTTCATTGGCTGCAGCTCGTCACAACACCTGACACCACGTTATGTCGAGTCGGCCGACCGGTCCAGATATTTGGCATGATAGATATTTGTTTGGCGTCGGCGATGAGTCAGTGAGCCTCTTTGATGCATCAGTGTGTAGTTCACACATAAAGATTGCGGAGCGCTGATCACCTGCTGATTTTCCCCCGATTACAGCCCGACCTGTTGGCGAGCTCGTTAACTTGCAAATCGGGCTTAAAATCCTGCAGTGTGAACTAGCCTTTAGCCGTTATGCTTTCTCCAGTAAGTAAAGGTGCGTTCACGCCATCTCATAATAACCGTAATTACAAGATGCAACTTGTGAAAAGTGTTCACGTCCTCATAGAACTCGTAATTACAGCTTGTGAACTGGGAGTTTTCTGAGAGCAATGGCTTGTACCATGTGACCGCTGCACCTCAGGCGGAACCAGGGAAAAACGGCGGCGCTTTCAAAGAAAGCTATTACTGCTCTAAAAAAAGGAGGAGAAAATAGATACATACAGTATATAGATAATACAATATACTATAATATAAAAATATATTATGTAAGTGTTCATACTGTTATTATTTTGTTGTTGTTTGTTTAGGTTAGCAATATATATCACAGTCATATGGTGCACTAAAGGTGCATTCAGGCCATATTGTAATTACTAGATACCAACTTGTAAAAAGCGTTCATGTCCTCCTAGAACTCGTGATTTCAACTTGTGAACTGGGAGCTTTCTGAAAGCTACGGCTTAATTGTACCCACTGATCTATATATAATGACTCTACTATCTATTATCTATTATAGATCAGTGCTTGTACCAAAGCCACTAGAAGGAAAGCCTGCAACCATTAGCCGAAAAAGCGTAAAGGCTAATGCTAACGCTTCCGGTCTGGCAGCACATGGGAAAGGAGACCTGAGGCCATTTTTTTTTTTTTTGAATGGATGTCAATGGAGGAGAGGCTTCACTACGCTGAATAGACAGCTTTTTAGAGGAAACAGCTAATCATTTAATGAATCGACAGTCTATCTGCTAATCTACACGATATTTTACACTAAACAATACTTTTGGATTGAACTATTTTTAGAGTTTACACTGAAAAAAATGACGTTTTATAAGAGAAGTCATGGACAGGTGGGATTCAGTTTACGGCACATGTATGCGTAGTATACACATGTAGTTGTATCACTGTTGTTTTTAAAAGATAAAATCAGCTAATATTTGATAATTAATGTGGTCAGCTATCCTTACCTGCCATGTTAACATATTTTAGGCTGACGTTACCACGGTAAAAGTCCATGTTTGCTATATTAACGACATTGTGGTCTTTTACCAAGGTAACAAGGTCTCTGTTATAAATATAATTGTGTGTGTGTGTGTGTGTGTGTGTGTGTTCTAACAACTTGTATGTTATTCAAGTGCAATCACATCTTAATGTTCATTGTCGTTTTACTAATCTCATGGTAAATGTTAAGTTTGTTGTCTTTGAAAATTCATTCCAAATAAGTGAAGATATTTTAAGATTAAGTGAAAATTAATCTCGTTTAATGTTTTTGATTCTTGTGCACCCCTCAGTTATTAATATACAGTGAGATCAATAAGTATTTGATCACCCTGTGATTTTGCAAGTTCTCTTACTTAGAAATCATGGAGGGGTCTACAATTTTCAGCATAGGTGCATTTCCACTGTGAGAGACAGAATCTAAAAATAAAAATCCGGAAATCACATTGTATGATTTTTTAACAATTTATTTGTGAATTACTGTGTCAAATAAGTATTTGATCACTTGCTTATCCGCCAGATTTCTGACCCTCAAAGACCTGTTATTTTGCTTTTAAATAGTCCAGCTACACTTTGCTCATGATTCTAAATTAGTAGCACCTGTTTGAGGTCGTTAGCTGTCATAAAGACCCCTGTGCACCCCACAATCAGCCAAAGTCTAAGAAGCAACATGGGCAAAACCAAAGAGCTGTCAAAAGACACAAGAGACAAAATTGTAGACCTTCACAAAGCTGGAAAGGGCTACGGGGCAATTGCCAAGCAGCTTGGTGAAAAAAGAACAACTGTTGGAGCAATTGTCAGAAAATGGAAGAGGCTAATGATGACTGTCAATGTCCCTCGGACTGGGGCCCCACGGAAGATCTCTCCTCGTGGGGTATCAATGATGCTAAGAATGGAGAAGAATCAGCCCAGAACTACACGGGAGGAGCTGGTCAATGCCGTGAAGAGAGCTGGGACCATCGTTTCCAAGACCATCGTTTCCAAGGCTACTATCGGTAATACACTAAGACGTCATGGTTTACAATCTTGCATCGCACGGAAGGTTCCCCTGCTTAAGTCAGCCCATGTCCAGGCCCGTCTGAAGTTTGCCAGGGACCATCTGGATGATCCAGAGGAGTCATGGGAGAAAGTCCTGTGGTCAGATGAGACCAAAGTAGAACTTTTTGGTCTTAACTCCATTCGCCGTGTTTGGAGGAAGAAGAATGATGAGTATCATCCCAATAATACCATACCTACAGTGAAGCATGGGGCTGGAAGCATCATGCTCTGGGGTGTTTTTCTGCACAGGGGACAGGACGACTGCACTGTATTAAGGAGAGGATGAACGGTGCCATGTATTGTGACATATTGGGCAAAAATCTCCTTCCCTCAGTCAGAGCATTAAAGATGGGTCGTGGCTGGGTCTTCCAACATGACAATGACCCAAAGCACACAGCCAGGAAAACCAAGGAGTGGCTCCGTAAGAAGCATATCAAGGTTCTGGAGTGGCCTAGCCAGTCTCCAGACCTAAATCCAATAGAAAATCTTTGGAGGGAGCTGAAACTCCGTGTTGCTCAGCGACAGCCCCGAAACCTGACAGATCTAGAGAAGATCTGTATGGAGGAGTGGGCCAAAATCCCTCCTGCAGTGTGTGCAAACCTGGTGAAGAACTACAGGAACCGTTTGACCTCTGTAATTGTTAACAAAGGCTTCTGTACCAAATATTAAACATTTTTGACTCAAGTGATCAAATAATTATTTGACACAGTAATTCACAAATAAATTGTTAAAAAATCATACAATGTGATTTCCGGATTTTTATTTTTAGATTCTGTCTCTCACAGTGGAAATGCACCTATGCTGAAAATTGTAGACCCCTCCATGATTTCTAAGTAAGAGAACTTGCAAAATCACAGGGTGATCAAATACTTATTGACCTCACTGTATATATAAAAAAATTGTAGTATATTCAAATTTAAAACAACTTTAAACATTTTTACACATTTAATCATATATTTTATGTATGTTGACTTTTGTTATGCACTTATTTACATGCTATAAAGCAGGGATAGGAAACTTCGGTCCTGGAGGGCCGGTGTCCTGCAATTAAGCTCCAACCCTAATCAAACACTGCTGTAAAATATTAAATTAAATGTCTAATACTTGGGGAGAGTGGGGTAAGATTAGCCATTTTTTACTTATGTGGTCCTCAAGATAAGGGAAAATGATGCAGAAGGACAATTAATGTATCTGTCCTATCCTATCCTGTACTAATAAAAGTATTCCTATAATTTTAAATGATCAGAATGAATCTATGACAAAGGGTTCTAAAAAATATCTTCTTATAAAAAGTGTTCCCATGGCCCAGTTTGCCCCGGGTTAGGGGTAAGTTGGCCCGAGTCGAGTCTGGGTGTAAAATGACCATCTGACTGAATCTGATTCAAACCCATGTGAAATAATTAAAAAAGTCGCTCAGGACGTTTTTGAAAACGTACAGGATTATAATGTAGAACAGACGCTGGCAGCTTCAAAAAAGACGCCAAGTGTGAACATAGCCTAAATCAATCAATTTGATAAGAAACGTTTATACAGTATCTGTATATTTTACGTTTGTTTATTTTTAATATTATTATTTGTCATTTACATTGAAAAAATTGAGAGAGAGAGAGAGAGAGAGAGAGAGAAGTCTGAGATCGCGCACACATAGCCTAAACTTGTTGTCAACGCTCCGCAACTTTTATTAATAAAATAGCCTAGACACTAGATCGCTACATTATATTCCTCAGTAACGAGGTGAAAAAAATCGCTGTTTTTGAAGTAATTAATTGTTTATAAAGAGAGACGCGCAGACGAAGCACGCAGGTAACGCACTCACAACTGTCATCTCTCCTCATCTTCCTTGTTAATTCCTTATTAAAATTCCCTTTTTAATTTACTGCCATGTAAATTATGCAAGCTGAAGTTTCTGTTTCTAGTAATGTCTTATGCTGTTAAACTTTCATTTTCTCATAAAGACCCTCCCCTTTGATAAGCTATAAAATGATTGCTGAAACAGGCACGCCATTTCATTCACCTCCTGATAAAAGATGGATCTGCAAATCTCAGTTTTTCTTCTGTTCGTTCTTTTCACTGCAGGTACAAAGTGTTTGTAATTTTATGGGTACAAATATGGATCATTGGTGTCTCTCTCACAGTCTCTCTCTCTTTTATTACCAAAGGACACTCCTTCAGCTGTTATGAGTGTATGGGTCTGACGGGTTCTTGTGCAGCTCAAAAAGTAATAACATGTCCCAGTGGATCTTCCAAGTGCATGAGTTCAACAACAGTAACACAAGTTGGTAAGTCCAATATGATGGATTGAAATTCACTGTTATTTTTGACTGATGGATATTCTGGTGTTTTTGACGCTTCACTGGAAATGTAACCTCACAGAACTGCTAATTTCCTCACAGAATTTACAAATATAATCACATGATATTCTATTTACATTTCTGCTATTTAATTTGTTTTCGCACAAAATTTTATGCTGACAATACAATTTGTATTAAAATTGAATCAATATTTGAAATTAGAAAAATGCTACATTTTAATGTTTAAAAATATATTTACAATCAAAATAATGTGCAGTTGAACTGGTCTTTCCTGAATCATTCATGTTTTAGGTGACATTAGTGCTAAAGTGAAGGTTAAAAACTGTGCTGTTGACTGTCAAAGTGGGTCTATGAACATCGGCATTTTTAAGACGTCTTCAGTGTGCTGTAACACGGACAAGTGTAACATCCAGGATGCTCCAGGTATTGTGAAATATGATTGAAATAAAATAGAGAGTGCAGCTTTTCAGTTGTGATTGAATGGAGCAGCTAATAGCAGCTATTTCATTACATGTTATATTTTGTACAGAAAATACAATAGTTTTTTTTTTTCGTCCTGTAGATCCCAGCACTAGCACCCCCAATGGAAATAAATGTTACTCTTGTGAAGGACAGAGCTGCTCAAACATATTGAGCTGTACAGGGATTGAAGACCGCTGCCTTAAAGCAACAGGTGAGAATATGGAATAGAAAAAGTTGTTATTTTATCTCTCTTATGATTAAGATTTTGATACAGATCACATTTACCAATTTCCAGCTTAGGCTAACCTGTGTTTTCTTTCTTTTCATCAGGGAGTTTTGGAGGCCAGTCAATGGTCGTAAAGGGTTGTGTCTCCAAATCTCTTTGTGATGCTGCAGCATCAGCTGGTGATGTTCAGGGCGTCTCATGCTGTGAGGGGAACCTGTGTAACGGTGCTGAGAGCGTCACTCAGAGCTTCCTGTTCCTCTGCTGTTCTCTGTTCTCCTTCATCCTGCTGCACTGAATCCAGCAGCTCTTCACATTCTACAATCAGACACACTGCACTGAATATAGAGATTTTCTGTGTGTGTTGTTGTATTTTCTCTGTACAATGTATCATTTTTGTCCTGATTTTTTTAGTTTTTTTGTCTGTGACATTCTGATGTGACATTTTATTAAATAAAATACTAAACCATCTTGTTTCTGGGGTTATATTTAGCTTGTTGTTATGGAAATTTTTAAATTGGCATTGATCTCACTTTAATACATTTATCTTACATACATCTTTTGAATGTAATCTTTAATCAGTACTCAATAAGTATTCAATGCTAACCTATAGAGTGAATGAGGTCTTTTAAGAGAAGTTGTGTACCAGGAACGAACAAGCCTTGAGAATAACCAGACATCTACATTAACAGGCTTAGGTAAAAGAAAGTACCATGCAGAGGTGGAAAGTAACGAATTACATTTACTCACGTTACTGTAATTGAGTAGCTTTTTTGTGTACTTCTACTTTTTAAAGTAATTTTTAAAATCTGTAATTTTACTTTTACTTAAGTATATTTTGTTTGAAGTATTGTACTTCGCTACATTTTAAAACATTAATTACTGAGTAAAAAAAGAAAACGCTCCCTTGAAACTACTGCAGTAAATAATGGGCAGGAGAACAAACTGGCGCTAAAATTACAAGAAAGATGCAGACGGACAAGACAGGCGTTATGGTGCAGACCCAGCTGAAAACCAAACCCTGTCGTATTCTGCTGAAGTTGAACTTGAAGGAAATGAAGTGAACCCCTGGGCATATTTAAACTCTATTTTGCAGTGTATGCTGTGTTTGCCTAGGGAGACCAAACTAGCATCTTATAAAATCTCGACATCAACCCTTTGCAGGCATGTAGAGGTAAGTTAAATACTTGCATCATTGCATTGGTGGTTAAAATGAAGCTTTGGCAATTTAGCAAAAGGTTTTGCACAAATTAGCCACAAAGACAGTGGTGCAGGGTGTGCGATATCGTCTGTGATAATATAACCATGTGCGATTTTACATGATCAGTATTTAGCCAAAAACCAAACAAAACACTCCTACAGAGTGCCATGAAGTCTAGTAGATTAGACTAGTGCGCGTGCGCATTAGAGTGCGTTCTTTCACTGTGTGATTCAGTCTGTTAAAATGCATTTAGAATTATCACAAAATTGAAGATATAAGGGCATAAAATGTAAATTTATATCATTTCATATAGTTAATCAATATCATACGTGCCGTTTTTCTCAAAAAATCAGCATGATTACATATAGATTATTATTTTATTTTATTTTTTTAAACAGTTCAATAAGTTCAACCAATTAAGGTTGCAGTTTCAAAGCTGGTCCCACCTTCTCTTTGCGTAACGAACACATACTTTGAATTTGCGCGTTCAATGAATGACATCGCATCGGGAGCTGACTAGCAGAATGACTACAAAAGTAAAAGAGAAGTTTGTATTCAAAGTTAAAAAGCAAACACGCTATTTTTTTTAATGGTTCAAATAAAGGATCTCAGGTGTATCTTCTAAATTCGGCTGATGATTAGGATTACTGCTCTAACCTAATTTCAGTTTCAACTAACTATTTTTTTTTTCTGCTTAGTAGCGATCGTGTCTTTCTGTTCCACTTGATTTTTGTAAATATATGTCATATTTAAGGTAACAATGCAATACATAATATATTATTGATATTAATAATATGATAATATCTGTAGTCAATACTGATTAAATGGGAGGGTATATTAATATTCTCGTAGCGTCGCAAAACTGAAGTTGATCCACTGATGTCACATGGACTGTTTTACCAATGTATTTACTACGTTTCTTGGTCTGGGAACATTTCAGTTGTGTTGCTGTATATCAGGGCTGGACTGGGACAAAAAATCGGCCCTGACATTTTTTGGTCCAGGCGGCCCACCACCACCATATAATATATATATATATATGTATATATATATATATATATATATATATATATATATATATATATATACAGTGGGTCCGGAAAGTATTCAGACCCCCTTAAATTTTTCACTCTTTGTTATATTGCAGCCATTTGCTAAATTCGTTTAAGTTCATTTTTTTTCCTCATTAAAGTACACACAGCACCCCATATTGACAGAAAAACACAGAATTGTTGACATTTTTGCAGATTTATTAAAAAAGAAAAACTGAAATATCACATGGTCCTAAGTATTCAGACCCTTTGCTCAGTATTTAGTAGAAGCACCCTTTTGATTTAATACAGCCATGAGTCTTTTTGGGAAAGATGCAACAAGTTTTTCACACCTGGATTTGGGGATCCTCTGCCATTCCTCCTTGCAGATCCTCTCCAGTTCTGTCAGGTTGGATGGTAAACGTTGGTGGACAGCCATTTTTAGGTCTCTCCAGAGATGCTCAATTGGGTTTAAGTCAGGGCTCTGGCTGGGCCATTCAAGAACAGTCACGGAGTTGTTGTGAAGCCACTCCTTCGTTATTTTAGCTGTGTGCTTAGGGTCATTGTCTTGTTGGAAGGTAAACCTTCGGCCCAGTCTGAGGTCCTGAGCACTCTGGAGAAGGTTTTCGTCCAGGATATCCCTGTACTTGGCCGCATTCATCTTTCCCTCGATTGCAACCAGTCGTCCTGTCCCTGCAGCTGAAAAACACCCCCACAGCATGATGCTGCCACCACCATGCTTCACTGTTGGGACTGTATTGGACAGGTGATGAGCAGTGCCTGGTTTTCTCCACACATACCGCTTAGAATTAAGGCCAAAAAGTTCTATCTTGGTCTCATCAGACCAGAGAATCTTATTTGTCACCATCTTGGAGTCCTTCAGGTGTTTTTTAGCAAACTCCATGAGGGCTTTCATGTGTCTTGCACTGAGGAGAGGCTTCCGTCGGGCCACTCTGCCATAAAGCCCCGACTGGTGGAGGGCTGCAGTGATGGTTGACTTTCTACAACTTTCTCCCATCTCCCGAATGCATCTCTGGAGCTCAGCCACAGTAGCTACGTTTACATGGACACTTTTTGCTTCCATCCGAATGAATTCATTCTGATTGTCAAATCCGAACGTAGTGTTTACATGAATGCCAAATAAAGTGATCGGGTTGATGTGATCGTTTATATGTCACAAGCTTCTGATCGGATTTAATCGTTTGACATGCGCACACTGCATGAATATTCAGTTTCCCGCTGTTGTCGCGTATTGTTTTAAAAAGCACACTTGATATTTATTTACTTCGGGTCCTAATTAGTCGACGACCAGCACATTAATTATTGTGCAGTGCTGCTTACTTTAGAAAGCCGTAAAAGTGCCCCTTCCCGTGATCAAAACCAGTCGTCTGTGGCTGAGAGTCTTAAACAAGGACTGGTGGGACGTTGTCCTGCTCCACTTCACATACGCTGAGTGAAAGCAGCTTTTTAGAATGACTGGACACTCATTTATAACACTTTTATTCACCAGGAAGAACAGCTCGTTCCGTGCGTCATACGTCATTACGCTATTTTTACGTCACTGCACATGCGCAGTACTTTCCAGTTTCGGGTTTCAATCAGATCAAGTGTTTACATGTCCTCTCGTTCGGATTACAAAAGGAATAAACCACCCCTTACGATCCGATCGAAATTTTAATCAGATCTGGCCAATTCAATCCGATTGACGTGTTTACATGTGACTTTTTTATTCCGATTGTGCTTCTAGTCCTATTACGATCGGATTATAGGGTCCATGTAAACGCAGCTAGTGATCTTTGGGTTCTTCTTTACCTCTCTCACCAAGGCTCTTCTCCCCCAATAGCTCAGTTTGGCCGGACGGCCAGCTCTAGGAAGGGTTCTGGTCGTCCCAAACGTCTTCCATTTAAGGATTATGGAGGCCACTGTGCTCTTAGGAACCTTAAGTGCAGCAGAATTTTTTTTGTAACCTTGGCCAGATCTGTGCCTTGCCACAATTCTGTCTCTGAGCTCTTCAGGCAGTTCCTTTGACCTCATGATTCTCATTTGCTCTGACATGCACTGTGAGCTGTAAGGTCTTATATTGTCACGAATCCTGGCCATGAACTTCCGCCCAATAGCCACCAGAGGTCACTCATTCACCACACTGACTCTTACACCACATTACTGTCACTATTTACCATCGAACTGCATTTCCCATCATCCATTGCACTGACGACAGGCAGCTGGCACCAATCTCACATTACCCTGATTGCACTGCTGATCACACAATCACACACACTATATAAACCTGGGACTTCCACTCAGATGAGGCCGAGTATTCTGTTACAGGGCTGACGAGACGTGAGACATGCAGATCCATATGCAAGGCTTTATTGTGAAACATGGTCAAAACACAGGCAGGGTCGGACAGTGGCAAACAGGTATAACACAGACAAGTCAGAGAGTAATCCTAGGGCAAGCGTGGGTCGACGATCGGCGAACAATATCCAATAGGGCAAGGCAGAGAGATAATCCAGGTACACAAGCAATAATCCAAATGAGGTGCAACCAGAGTCCAACGGGCTAGGCTAAGGGTAAATCCAGGAAACACGGGCAGAAGTCAAACACGGGAAAACTATCAAAAGGCTAGGCAAAACTATGACAATAATATGGGCTCCGTAAAGTAGCTATCTCTAGGAGAGTGATAAACGCTAAACAATACTCGGCCTCATCTGAGTGGAAGTCCTAGGCTTATATAGTGTGTGTGATTGTGTGATCAGCAGTGCAATCAGGGTAATGTGAGATTGGTGCCAGCTGCGTGTCGTCAGTGCAATGGATGATGGGAAATGCAGTTCGATGGTAAATAGTGACAGTAATGTGGTGTAAGAGTCAGTGTGGTGAATGAGTGACCTCTGGTGGCTATTGGGCGGAAGTTCATGGCCAGGATTCGTGACATATATAGACAGGTGTGTGGCTTTCCTAATCAAGTCCAATCAGTATAATCAAACACAGCTGGACTCAAATGAAGGTGTAGAACCATCTCAAGGATGATCAGAAGAAATGGACAGCACCTGAGTTAAATATATGAGTGTCACAGCAAAGGGTCTGAATACTTAGGACCATGTGATATTTCAGTTTTTCTTTTTTAATAAATCTGCAAAAATGTCAACAATTCTGTGTTTTTCTGTCAATATGGGGTGCTGTGTGTACATTAATGAGGAAAAAAATGAACTTAAATGATTTTAGCAAATGGCTGCAATATAACAAAGAGTGAAAAATTTAAGGGGGTCCGAATACTTTCCGTACCCACTGTATATATATATATATATATGCTATACACTACCATTCAAAAGTTTTTGAACAGTAAGATTTTTTAATTCTTCTTTTTAAAGAAGTCTCTTCTGTTCACCAAGCCTGTATTTGTTTGATCCAAAATACAGCAAAAACAGTAATATTGTGAAATGTTTTTAATATTTAAAATATATTTTAAAATGTAATTTATTCCTGTGATCAAAGCATAATTTTCAGCATCATTACTCCAGTCACATGATGTTCAGAAATCATTCAAATATTCTGATTTGCTGCTCAAAATACATTTATTATTATTATTATTATTATTATGTATTATGAAAACAGCTGAGTAGATTTTTTTTCAGGTTTCTTTGATGAATAGAAAGTTCAGAAGAACAGTATTTATCTGAAATAGAAATATTTTGTAACATTATAAATGTCTTTATCATCATTGATCAATTTAAAGCATCCTTGCTAAATAAAAGTATTAATTTCTATAATTTCTTTCCCAAAAAACAGAACAAAAATTATACTGACTCCAATCTTTTGAATGGTAGGCTATAGAGTATAATGTTATAAAAGCTTTTTTATTTCAGATAAACGCTGATCTTTTGGATCTTTCTATTCATCAAAGAATCCAGAAAAAAAAATGACTCGACTGTTTTAAATATTGATAATAATAATAATAATAATAATAATAATAAATGTTTCTTGAGCAGCAAATCAGCATATTAGCATGATTTCTGAAGGATCATGTGACACTGAAGACTGGAGTAATGATGCCGAAAATTCATCTTTGATCACAGGAATAAATTACATTTTAAAGTATATTCAAATAGAAAGCAGTTGTTTTAAATAGTAAAAATATTTCACAATATTACTGCTTTTACTGTATTTTGGATAAAATAAATGCAGGCTTGGTGAGCAGAAGAGAATTCTTTAAAAAAAAATCAAAATCTTACTGTTCAAAAACTTTTGACTGGTAGTGTAGATATGTATCATTGCATCTAGTTGTTTTGGATAAGAATAAAACGTCAGGTCCGACAATATCGTGTCTTTTTGAATTTAAATCTAGATTTATTCGCATTGGTCCATGGAAACCTCTATGAACACACTTGACTTGACTTGGCAAACAAATCACGGGGGACGAATTTACGGTTTATTAAAAAGTGTTAAATAAAAATAAAAATAATTATTAAAAAGCGTATTCTGCACTCATGGTGCGCACGCGCACACACTTGATGCCTGCCTCCGTTCCGAGTCCCTTATCAAGCACTTTACCGATTCAACTCCTCTCCCCTCCCCTCCCGCCTGGCTCTTTGGCCCGCATCACTCACCGCAGAGCAAGCCTGTTTTTATAAAGCTGCTGTGAAACGTGGGGAAAGCCGATACGGAAGAAGTTGGGGTTTATTTAGGCGGAGCAAAATACTTAATCGCTCTGTCTATAGGGCATTGTGATTGGGTGGTTTACGCTGTCAATGCAGGAGACAAACCAATGGGCCACTGACTGCTCGTTGTCCCTGCATAATGGTCCTTGGCAAAAAAAAATAAAAAATTCTGTCGGCCCCTTCAGTGCGTCGGCCCACCAGGAAAATGCCCGGTATGCCCGATTACCAGTCCAGCCCTGCTGTATATGCAGGGTCAGATAGCTCTCCGATTTAATCAAAAATATCTTAATTTGTGTTCCGAAGATGAACGAAGGTCATACGGGTTTGGAACGACACGAGGGTGAGTAACTAATGATAGAATTTTCATTTTGGTGTGAACTAACCCTTTAAGAAACATAAATAGTTTGGTCAGTTAGATGTTCTAGATGTTTGCTAAAGTCAAAGAGTATAGAATACCAAGAGGCGAAACTCAATAGAACGCTCCATAGCAACAGTTGCGCCCATGACATGACTGTGCCGCCGCCATTTTGGACTGACAACTACACAAAAACGCCATAGAATAATAGCAGCCAGTCGTGCTTGACCAACTTACAATAAGACATTTCATGTATGTATGTATGTCATACTTAAATATAAAGATTATAGATAGGTCCCCTCCACCAATTGACTTGACTGATTCATACTGCTTACTGTTTAACAAGTAAAAAGATAAAATTACTGCAAACCCTTTACTTACCCATATCCATGTTCTATGTACATTTTCCTTGTTAAATTAAAAACTTAAGGTCATGAAATTACCAGCTGTGATATTTGGTAGTGATTTAATAGAGGTAGACACAGTCATATATATTTATTCACAATGTTTATTTTTAAATAAAAATATTAATTAAAATAAATGGTACACATTCATAAAAAAAAGTTCAAATATCACAAAATATGAACAACTTGCAAACATTGTATCAAGGACTCCACCAACTATTGTGAAGTTTCTGTAATTTCTGTCATGTATCAAGTGCACACATTTAACTGAAAATAGTAATAGATCAAAATCACATAAGCAATAGAGATCAAAACCATCAGCGGCAATTGTGTTAGAGAAGAGATTATAAGACAGATAATATTTCTGTTCTGTATCAAGTGCACACATTTAACATTAACTGTAAATAGTAATAAAGGAATAAAGTGGAAGTGGTAGTAAAAGATCAAAACTATCAGCAGCAATTGTGTGTTCATGTGAGAGAGAAAAAAAATCTAAGAGATTGTAAGACATAAGAAAGGAGTAGAATGGAAGTGGAAGAGAATGATTGTGGTACACGTGTATGTGTGAGAAAAAAGGTGAAGAATTTACTGATGAGTTATCTTTAAAAATTTTCTGTTGCGTTTTTGATTAGGCTCAGAGATGCGCCGATTTTGGATGCGCAATATATGATGAATTCTTATCCTGTTAAATAATTTCACCAAGAACACAAGTGATCTCTTGCACTCTTCCTTGCTACACACTACTTCCCTGCACTCACTGACAACCTCCATGCCACTGGTAAATAATTTCTTTCCCAGACCAACACTGTGAACAACAGAGTTTATGTGTTTCCGGAAGTTAGACTCCAGGGCTATTATTAAGTCCACCAGTGCAGTGCTGGGCACCTTCAGGCCCTTCTCTCCTAAGGCAAGGTCAGCGTACTGCTTGTCTTTAAGGAAAGTGTATCTACAATCAGTAGGAACATGCGTGCTAAGAAGTGCGCACTCCTTACAGGGACCTTCAGGATCAGCAAATTTTCCCACAACCTTGTCAGCGATGTATCCAGCAATGTACACCAGCACATTTCCATCATGGTCAAAGGCAGGAGATGATTGTACTGAAGGCTTAGTCAGTAGGTCCAGGACAACTTCAGGTGGGTCGATGTCCGAGGTCAGGACAGCATCACTGCTCTAGAAACAAAAATAAAATATAACATTACCAAATGGACTAACACAACTGTCAAAAACACATAAGTTATGATAAGGTTATTATTACTGTCACAAAGTCTTTCAAAGACAACACTCTCAATTATACCACTGCTTAGTAAAAAAAATCTCCTATTATGATGCGCTATTTAGAATGTGCATTATCTTCTGATAACCGCATACATATGAAGTAGTTCAATTTTTTTTTGGCTGTATTACACTTGTATATAAATTCGCCTAACTCATTGTGAAGTTTTAATGAACCGTCATGTTAACACAGGGTTTCAATTTAGCGACCTCACTGATGTTCACAACACAGCAACATTGTAACTTCTGACCGAGATGGTTTTTAGCTCTGCTACACTGCATTCGGGAGTGAGGGAAACAGTGATTTTACAAAGTCAAGACTGGATAGAAACCTTGGTAGAGGTGCTTGACAACAAAAGATGGAACAACTGGCTTTTGGCCATCACAAAATAATGCATTTATGAGGTGTAATGGCCACTTCGCGTTGTGGCCGCATAACCACCTCATGATATACAAACACTGTCGTTCATTATCCATTACTAATTATGTTGTGGGTTACATTGAAAATCCTCATTGGTGAGCATCAAGCAGTTCTGTCTTTGTTCTAGACCTGATGTTCTTGGAGATAGCTGTTCCTGTCTGAGCACTCTCCCTCAAAGTTACTAAAAGTAGACAGCTGGTCCTTGCTGACTACTCTCCCTGACTTCTCTGACTCACAGACCAAGAGATTCTCTCTCTCCCTGACCTCCTTGCAGTCCATCAGATCTTGTTAATGAATAATAAAACATAATTAATCATTATTAGTTATAATGTAATTTCAAAACAAAACATTCTACATAATTACTCACCACAATCTGTAGCCACTCTGTAGTAGCCATGTTCTTCCATGATGCTCTCAGGGTCAACGCTGACCTGGGGACTCTCATGAGAGGCATATGTACTGAAATGTAGCAACAAGGTGTCGAGATCTTGTTCACAATTTGTCTTTTCGGAATTGCTGAACATCAATCCTGTGGCCACAGCTCGGTATTCACATTCAAACTGGACTGAGTCTGGGTTTTCGCGATTACCACCACGGGCTGAAACACACACCGACATTGGTTTTAAAAATGTAAGTAAATAAAGTAATAAAGGTAATAACAATATATATATACTGATGTACAAGCTGAATATAAAGTGTACTTTACATACCTCTGATGCTTGAGAAGGCATTTTCAAGGCAGTCTTGATTAAGACGATTTGTTAACAGGAAGGACACCTGATGACATTGGCGAAGATCAGACCACAGCATTTTCAGGCACAAGATGTTGTGTTGCCACCCCTCAACACATGGAATCTGCTTCTTGCTAGAGTTAGCACCGACAAGCTTCAGACGTGGGAGCCACTCCAGACACTTATCAAAGAATGGAAAATGGGCAGATGCATCTGAGATCGCACATTTGAGCTTGTGAGAATCTTTCAGCTGTTTGGAGTTGAAGCAGTCAAAGAGGCCATTGAAGTTCTCACAGAATCGGGCAGCCGCCAGAAAGTTTCGCTGATGTTGGCCTGTAAGGCACTTTATGTCTGCCAGAGTCTTGATTCCAATAGCAACCGAGTGACTCAGGACCTGTGTGGCGAACCTTACCCGCATGGAGGCAAATGGAGGCAGATGGACATGCTTCTTCGTTAGCCTGCAGCACAAACGTATTTCTTGTCGACTGTCATAAGCATAGAGATCTTCCAGAATGCCCCAGGTTATTTCATCACCATCCAAAGCAAAGCCATGGTGACGCCAATTGTTCCGGATGTTCTTTATGAGGTGGGGAGGATCCCACAGGCAAAACACTCTGATGCCATCGACACTGAAGAATGGCTGCTCCTTTGTCACTCCAAGGCGAGTAAGCATGGCGCGGTTACCAGAACCCTGGTCACATATAAACACCAAGCATTCCATACCTGCCTTCCTCAGCTCGCGGATTCCATCAAGGAGCATTGACTGAAGCCGCACATGTGGTATGGGCCCACTAGTAAAACAGTAGCCAAACAGCTGCTTCCACTTTGTGAAAAGGCCTCTTACCATGAAGGCAGAGGTGTAGTTGGCCACATATGGGGTGCGCTGACCTTTGCCAAAGTCCTCAAAGCCCTCAACCCTGTCAGCAGCCTCATTATAGTGTACCGCTTCTTTCAATGACATCTCGTCTATGACGATGGCACACAGCTTGTCGATGGGCTTGGTGGTCTCCATGGCCTTCCTCATGGTGGATAAAACGTTGCTATTGAAACCGGTTTTAAAATCAACAGCCTGGAAGGTCTTTTGCAGAGTGCGGATGGATGGCATAGAAAATATTTTGCAGAGAAGCCGATAACACTTAGGACTCGCGTGCCAAAGGGACAGGAAGAATGCTTTATCCTGAGTGGTCCACCTGTAACCTTGACACTTTCGCTGAGACATGCGTAGCTGTGTGGACACAAAAGCATACGCTTTAGCAGGAAGCAAACGCTGTAGCTCCTCCATCACCAGCTCCTTCTTTGCCAGCTCCTTTTGACCCTTGCTGACCATCGGGCGTTGCAGTTGCTTTACTTTTGCTCGCAGCTTACTTACTTGAGACTTCAGAGCCCTGATCTTCAGTGTAAGTGAGCACTCAGCAGCAGCCGTACGAAGATGGCGTTGTACGGATGAATATACCACATCCTTAATGTGTCGCTCTCGCATTGATGAAGGCCCTGCTACAGCTTCCTCAGTGAACTGCTCCCGTGATGAAGGCCCTGCTACAACATCCTCTTCAGAGGGAGGAACATGACTCTGCTTGCCTGGGGAGAAGGGAAAAGAAAAAAGGAGTAACAACTTTTGAAATGTGATTTTAACTGCAGAACAATATTAATACAATATAACAGACAATCAGACATTATTGCTGTAGAGTGCTTGACAAGTCCAAACTTCCTGTTTGTAACGAGAATCAGTCAACCTGTGAAATAAATGAGCATCTTACGTTTTTTACAGGGCAACTCCTGGCGCGTCTTAGGAGGTTTGCGCTTCCTCTCAATGTCTAGTGGGGGAGGCGGGTTAGGGGCATTGACATTTGTGGGCACAGCATCCCATTTCAGTCCACTATGGCTGTAAGGCAATGGCATGATTTGTAATCCTCACTTTTTGTATATGTAGTATTTATGTTAATCGACTCATCATATTAAGATTTTAATGCTACTGGTGTGTGTAACATGTATTACTACTGTAAATAAATTTACAGGCATGTATGTTCAAAGTGACATACTAAACATTCAAGAACTTCAGTAATCACAGTATTTTTAACTATATCAGGAAACTGCCAAAGGCTGAGGGTTTAGTTGTACAGGTATGTGGAGGTAGGTGCTGTACAGGTAGATGGGAGCAGGAGTTTAGAAAAAGGAGAGAAGGAAAGAAAGGGAATTGCAGGCTCTACTGAATCTCCGGCATTAGTTTGTTAGAGATGTTAGAAGTTACTTTAAGAACAACTAACTTTTAGAAATGTTAGGCACATTTACACATATTTTCAAAAAGCATTACACGGTTTCATATTATACATACACATCAGATGGCCTTTTGAACTGGCTCTGGTGAAAATGAGCACTGCACACCCTATAGGTTCGATGCAGCCGATCTGAAGGTATGTCATCAAGGGATGCATTCCGAAGATTTTGGACCCACCTGGCACACCTGCAAAAGATGGGGCATAACTTCAGCTCATAAAAATGTTAGGTATTAAAAAAACTACTTTGCAAGTGCTCACAGTTTTATTAGCACTATCCACAATGGTAAGGCCATGGATTTAAGCATTAATTTAAGTAACATTTAAAACACAATGATTAATACACTTTAGGTAGCATATTTCTTAGAAGACAGCGCTTACTAGTCTTTGCAAAATTTTCCTTTACCTAGCATACATGAAATTCTCACCAGGCATTAGCTTTGCAAGCAAAGTAACATTACGTTACCATTAACGTATGTCATCCACCGTTTTCAAGATAACGTATAATGTATTTTCATTTAAAGCTGGTGCAGGTTTTAATCAACTAATGCAAGCAACTCTTAGATGCAAGTACATTTAGCATTACCTTTAGCTTACCTAAAAGAAATTCCCGCCAGAGGCTAGTAATAAGTCCTGCACTAAGTGCTAACAATGGACTGTCATATGTTAAATTCACTTCATAGTTAAAATATTTCCACTTATTATAATTATCACCTTTGTGGATCACTTGGAAACCGGTGAAACGCCAAATCACGGCTGGTGGATTGATAATTGCTGCAGTTTATAGCAGCACACTGCTTGCGTTTCGCCCACTTGCTCCCTCGCATCTTCTAGCGACTTTCCGCAGTTGTCAGTCCAAAATGGCGGCAGCGCCTCAGCAGCGCCATCTATAGACTGTTACCCGTATCACTACAGAGTTTCGCCTCTTGGTATTCTATACTCTTTGCTAAAGTGTTGCTAGTTGGTTGCTAGGATATTCTGGGTGGTTGCTAGGCTCTTGCTCGGGGGGATCACGATTTTATCACGATGTTTTTGTCATGTTGTTTTTTCTATTTTGCAAGCTGTTTGAGCATTACAGCCAAATTACTTTCCCTATTATAAAGACAAAGCCTTTCAAAGTAACAAAATATAAACAAAAATAAAAAAAGTATGGCAGATATTTAGGCCAAAGTGGGTGAAGATAAAAATCTTTTTCATTATTTTATCTTTGTTATTAAAAAAATGAGAACAAAGATACACATTACAAATACACATAATATACAAATAAAATAAACCGTGTTTTATTTTCAGGTATGCTACAATAGGTGTATTTAGCAGAGAATTCAAGAAACTGAATGAACAAATATAAAAATAAAACACTATATAGATTGATTCCTATTAAAGAAACTGTATTAAAGTTTTTCAGTCAAGAGTAGTGATTGATTTTTCTCTTTGTGTTTGGTGTTTTATTAACATTAAAGGAATAATTCACCCAATAATTAAAATAGGCTAGTGTTTTATTTTTATACCTTCATTTACTCACTCAAAATTTATTTTAAACCTGAGTTTCATTCTTCTGCTAAACATAAATGCTATTTTGAAGAAGGTGGAAAACCAAACAGTTGCTGGTCCACAGTGTTCCCTACTGTCAAAGTCAATGTGGACCAGCAACTGTTTGGTTACCCACCTTCTTCAAAATATCTTCTTATTGATGTGAATGTATGTCGCGTTGTACAGTATATTGATACGGCGGCGCCAGAACTGCAGCTGATAGAATGTGCGCTGTAGCAAGATGCAACAATATTTCTTCAAAAGCAGATTGTGGAGACATTTTTATCAGGGCCGCTGCTGGCCAAATGGGTGCCCTAAGCAGGATTTTATTGTTGTGCCCCCTCCCTCAAATATTATGGAAGTAAAAAAAAAAAAAAATACCATAGGGGTCAAAATAGAACTTTAATAAAATATAAAAGTAAATAAATAATTAAATTGTATTATTTACAAATTACAACTGTAGCTCTAGACAGTTACCTATGGCAGTAATACAGTTGTCTGATTGATTTTATGGTCTCAAGCATTCAGAAATCACGCAAAAGAAAATTAAGCAGTTTTACTACGAAAACCATGGTTCATTTTTGTAAGGGTTGTGATGTCCACATGTTTTTTGTTGAAGAAATTATAGAGGCTGTGTCATCTATAGCAAAAAGGTGGCCAAAAATTAAAGATTAAGTGGATAATTGAATTAAATGTTTGGTCAGTAGCCTATTAAACAAGGATATGATCGTCCTGTAAGTGTAACAGCAGCAATGACCAGGCCTTTGGCTCCTTTTACAGGCATTTATAACATTTAATGTTGAAAAAAACAATAGACACCATCACAAAATGAGTAATGGTTTTACTGGTTATAATGGGACTTGTATTGGTTTTACTGAAAACTGTAATGGACCCTGTTGGTCTCCACTGGCAATTGGTCTCCTTCTATTGGTGGCTTGTTAAAACCAATAAATCCTAATGGAATATGTCCCAAAACACACTACAGAAAACCATTTTTTTAATGGTTTTAATGGTTAAAAGTTGATGGTTTGTAATGGCATTTGTGATGGTATTAGAATTTTCTGTGATGGTTCTATTGTGTTTTTTTCAGCAGGGTTGCCTCATTGTTTTTATATAATTCATTTTAACTCATTTTAAAGGCTGTTGTTGGCTTAGGTCTGTTTTTATAACCACATATTGTCTTAATACTTATTTGATTATGAATATAGCCTACCTGAAAGTGACGTGCGGGCTTCGTTTTCATCTTATTTGTTTTTATTTTTTTCTCGGCGCCGAACTGCTGATGTCTTTTCACGGGCATAGTTGTCCATCAGTTATGATCATCTGCATTCAGCCGCAAGCATGAGGCGCGAGCGGTCGCGGGCGCGGGAATGACGCGTCACGGTTGTTGTTGTTGTTTTTTTTTGAGCAACTGGGTTGGTGCCCCCCTGGGACTTGGTGCCCTACGCAAACTGCGGCGGTACTGATTTCGTCCACGATATCGTTCATATCGCACAGACCGGACCGCAAGGGCACTTTAGCGTCGGACCTCAAAGGGGCAGGGGCTTGAGCCCCCCCCCTGTGCACGCCACTGCTCAGAAACATTTATAACCTGTTGAAGTTTTTTATATTGTGTATTGACTTGGTGCCATGATGGATATTGAAATGTTGTTATTCATTTTTCATTTTAAACAGTATAGATGATTACTTAATTTTAATGCAATATTTGTGAACACAACTGTGCATGTCAGACAATAAATCCCCAAAAACTATGCATGGGGGCTTGCTTTGGTGTTGCCACCCCTCATAGACCCCATGCCACCCCTTTGCCACCCTAAAAAATATTTTCTAGATCCGCCCCTGGATCTACAGTCAATTGAAATCAAATCTGCAAAGGCTTGTTTGCTAGAGCTATATGAAGATCTTTTATTAGATGAACACCGCGTGTGCTGTCTACTGTTCCACAGGTATAGGCCACGATACCACTATGACATTACCAGTTTGTTGTACATGTACCTTATACATTAAATACAATGTATAATTTATACATTAAATAAGCTGTCACAGAGTATGAAATGAACACCCGCCAAACCCGCGTTAGCTCTGTGCAGCAGCGGCGCGCGACCTGTTCTATTAATATTCATATTTACGCTTGCAAAAATATAGGCTACATTTGTTTACATTTTGCAGAACAGAAGATCTGTCAATGTGCATTTGTTTCGTTATGTTCAGAGCAGTCATGTGAGGAGTTTTCAGAGGTTTCAGTGTCAGAGGTTATAAAATAATACATAATTAATTTACTTAAAAATATAATTTAATTCAGTGATGCAAATCAGAATTTTCATCAGCTGTTACTCCAGTTTTCAGAGTCATATGATCCTTCAGAAATCATTCTAATATTGATTTATTACCAGTGTTGGAAACAGTTTTGCTGCTTAATATTTTTTGGAACCTGTGACATTTTGTTCAGGATTCTTTGATGAATAGAAAGGTAAAAAGAATAGCATTGATAATAAATTAACATATTGGAATGATTTCTGAAGGATTATGTGACACTGAAGACTGGCGAAAAAGGCTGATGAAAATTCTGATTTGCATCACTGAAATAAATTACATTAAAAATAATAAAAAATCTTTTGAACGGCAGTGTGTGTGTGTGTGTGTGTGTGTGTGTGTGTGTATATATACACACACACACACACACACACACATTACATAAATTTAATCTATATATCTAATTAAAAATAGACTATATTCAGTATGATCCAAAGTAACTAGTAACTATCTACTTGAGTAGTTTTTTTTATACTTTTTACCAATACTTTTTTACTCTTACTCAGGTAACTATTCAGACGATTACTTTTACTTTTACTTGAGTACAGTTTTTGAGTACCCTACCCACCTCTGCAACAAAGAATGGTGTAACAATACTGCGGTATTATCAAAACACTGCTCATCACTGGTGGAGTTTATGTTTGTGAAGTGTCGACCATTCTATCTGCCGCGGGAGTTCACGGCCATTGTTATTGTCGCGGTTTACATTCCACCGTGTGCAAACGCTAAGGACGCGCTTCGTGAACTGTATAGCGCCATCAGTGAACAACAAACAAATAACCCCAACGGCTTTTTCATCATAGCCGGTGACTTCAACCATGCAAATTTAAAGACAGTTTTGCCAAAGTTCTACCAACATGTAAACTTTGCAACAAGGGGAAATAATACACTGGACTTTGTTTACACAACCGTAAAGAACGCTTACAAGGCTGTACCCCGCCCCTACCTCGGGTACTCAGACCACATCTCTGTTATGCTAATCCCAGCATATAGACCACTTCTGAAACTCGCCAAACCGGTTCAAAAACTCATCACAATTTGGCCAGAGAATGCTACTTCAACACTACAGGACTGCTTTCAGTGCACAGACTGGAACATGTTTAAAGAGGTGGCCACCTACAACAACCACACAGACCTGCAGGAGTACACTGAAACTGTGACTGCTTGCATCAAAAAGTGCATGAATGATGTGACAGTCACTAAGACCATCACCACACGTGCAAACCAAAAGCCGTGGATGACAGCAGAGGTTCGTGGGCTGCTAAAGACCAGAGATGAAGCATTCAGATCAGGAGACAAAGCAGCCCTCAAAACAGCAAGAGCCAATCTGTCCTGTGTCATCAAAAATGCAAAACGGTCACATGCTCAAAAAATCAATAATCACTTCACGGACAGCAGAGACACACGGAGCCTGTGGCAAGCCATTCAGACCATCACTGACTACAAGCCCCCGCCACAGGCCTGTGATGATGATCCATCCCTCCCCGATACACTCAACCACTTTTATTCACGGTTTGAAATGCAGAACGACACACCTGCACAAAAACTGCCCACACCTCCCAACGACCAGGCGCTCTGTCTGTCTGCAGCCGACGTAAGAAAGACCCTATCCAGGTTTAACCCACGAAAGGCTGCGGGTCCTGACAACATACCTGGCCGTGTACTGAAAGACTGTGCTGCACAGCTGACGGATGTCCTAACAGATATCTTCAACACCTCGCTGAGCCAGGCGGTCGTCCCCACATGTCTAAAATCCACAACAATCATACCCGTACCAAAGAAATCACCTGTGTCCTGTTTAAACGACTACCGTCCCATAGCACTGACTCCAATCATGATGAACTGCTTTGAGAGGTTAGTCATGCAAAAAATAAAAAACAGCCTCCCCAACACACTCGATCCGCTCCAGTTTGCATACCGTCCAAACCGCTCTACGGACAATGCAATTTCCTCCACCCTCCACCTGGCTCTTACCCACCTTGAAAACAAAGACTCCTATGTTAGAATGCTGTTCATTGACTTCAGCTCGGCATTCAACACAATAATCCCACAACAGCTCATAAATAAACTAAACCTGCTGGGCCTTAACAATTCCCTCTGTAATTGGATCCTGGACTTTTTAACCAGAAGACCTCAGTCAGTCCGTGTCGGCCACAACACCTCGAGCACTACCACACTGAGCACAGGTGCCCCACAAGGCTGTGTGCTCAGCCCGCTGCTCTTCACGCTGCTGACCCATGACTGCACTGCCAAGTTCAGCTCCAACCACATCATCAAGTTTGCTGATGACACAACAGTGGTAGGTCTCATCAGCAACAACGATGAAACGCACTACAGAGAGGAAGTGGCACAGCTGAATGGTGTGGCGCTAACAATCTGGTGTGGCGCTAACAATCTGTCCCTCAATGTGGAGAAGACAAAGGAGGTTGTGATGGACATCAGGAGGAGGAACTCCACTGACCACCCCCCACTGACCATCGACAGCTCGACTGTGGAGAGAGTCAGCAGCACTAAATTCCTGGGGGTGCACATCACGGAGGATCTCACCTGGACCACCAACACCATGTCACTCTCCAAGAAGGCACAACAGCGCCTACACTTTATCCGCTGGCTGAAAAGAGCAAGTCTCCCACCACCCATCCTCACCACATTCTACAGGGGCACCATTGAGAGTGTGCTGACCAGCTGCATCACTGTCTGGTACGGGAACTGCAGTGCTGCTGACCGCAAGACCCTCCAGCGGACAGTGAACACGGCTGCAAAGATCATCGTTGCCCCTCTCCCATCCATCCTGGACATTTTCCTTGCACGATGCTCCAGCAAAACCAACAGCATCGTGAAGGACCCCACCCACAGTCTCTTCCAGCTCCTACCATCAGGAAGACGGTACCGGAGCATCAGAGCCCGCTCCGCCAGACTGCTCAACAGCTTTTTCCCCCAGGCTGTGAGAGCCCTGAACTCAGATCACCCCGCCCCCCTCTGAAACCCCATGCAAACCCCTACCTCCTGGAACATGGACCCCCCCTCTCCAAACACCCCCCAACCTTACCACACCAAAGAAAAAACTGTGAACTTTTTTGTGCAATTCAAGTGTGCTACACACAGGTGAGTGGGCCTGTACAAACCACCTGTAGTAACACACTCTCCTCTATGCACTAGACACTTTTCCTAACACTGCTATGTGTACACAATCCCACAAAAGACTCAGCAATATATGTATGTTTACATGCTCATGCACTACTACAAATCATCTTGTACTGTTCCCCAGCTAGCTGCTTGACTCACAATGTTTCTCTCTGCACATGTACAGTATTTATGTGAAGCATTCGCATAGTTTGTATAGTTTGTATTTTTTATCTTTATCTTTAGTTGTATAGGGTAAACATTTTGTGGCGGGAGAAGCAAATGACAGACACAGTGGGTGTGGCGTCAGGCCTCGGAGAGGCTTTTATTCAACAGAAATAATAAAACAGTGTCCAAAGGGAAGAAAGTGTCCAAAATAAACAGGGGATCTGGTGTCCTCGTTGTGCTCCGGGTTCGTGAAGGGAGGGCAGTGTTCGAGAAGGAAGGGTCCAGGTAAGGGGCGGAGTCCGGCGGCCGCACGCGCTCCCCTCTCGGGTCCGGAGCGCGAGGGGCGGCGGCTTCTTTTAGCGGCTTCATCCTCCTTCGGCCCATGGCACCTTATACGGGATTATACGGCCCGGCATCCTGGCCCGTCAGCCGTGTCACGGGTGCGGCACTTGCTCCCTCAACGCTCCCTTCCTGGACCCACGAGGACACCAGCGTGCATGCACAGGGAAGAGACCGGTCTCCCGAGGAGAGGCACACTCGGCATATAACAGCGGCGGTGATGAGGCTCCATTCACTTCAGGTGTGCCTCATCACACGCAGCCAGACCTGGCTGTTTCAGCGCCCCTCCTCTCTCACACACCCACTCCCGTCGGGAGCCTGGTGAAGGGCGGCGATTAAGGGACGGGGAGATGCTGATAATTAGGGGGAGGCAGCCGACTCGTCACAATTTATATATAGTATACTTAGTCAAAATCTGTCAGTAGGTTAGTTGTGTATAGGTTTATTGTGTTTTACTTCATTGTTGTATGTCTGTATTTATATAGCACCGTGGTCCTGTGAGGCACGACATTTCGTTCCACTGTATGTCCCCACATGTAGCGGAATGACAATAAAGCTCAACTTGACTTGACTTGAACTTGATTAGATTAGCTGGATCAGATGTGTTTAATTACGGTTATATCTAAACAGTGCAGGGCTGTGGACCTCCAGGAACTGAGTTTGACACCCTTGGCCTATCCCATTTTTGCCTCCCTCCCACTGTTAAAATGTAACTAAGTAATTTTTACTCTGAGTAAATTTTAAATGAGCTACTTTTTACTTTTACTTGAGTAGATTTTTAGACTGGTACATTTACTTGTACTTAAGTAAAATTTAATTTAATTAATTCAACAACTCACACACCTGCATTAGTAGCTATACTTCTTTGCGTGCCTATTTAACCGTTTGCATCGCATCGTTCGCAGCACCTGAAGTATTTGTTCGTTACGCAAAGAGAAGGCGGGACCCGCTTTGAAACTGCAACCTTAATTGGTTGAACTTATTGAACTGTTGTAAAAAAATAATAATAATAATAATCTATATGTAATCATGCTGATTTTTTGAGAAAAACGGCACGTATGATATTGATTAACTATATGAAATGATATAAATATAAATTTTATGCCCTTATATCTTCAATTTTGTGATTATTCTAAATGCATTTTAACAGACTGAATCACACAGTGAAAGAACGCACTCTAATGCGCACGCGCACTAGTCTAATCTACTAGACTTCATGGCACTCTGTAGGAGTGTTTTGTTTGGTTTTTGGCTAAATACTGATCATGTAAAATCGCACATGGTTATATTATCACAGACGATATCGCACACCCTGCACCACTGTCTTTTTGGCTAATTTGTGCAAAACCGTTTGCTAAATTGCCAAAGCTTAATTTTAACCACCAATGCAATGATGCAAGTATTTAACTTACATGCCTGCAAAGGGTTGATGTCGAGATTTATAAAATAAGATTATTTTTATTTGTCACATACACAATTACATAGAGAGTATATAACCAGTAGTGAAATGTATTCTCTGCATTTAACACATCCTAAGTGAACACACACCCGGAGCAGTGCACCCGGGGAGCAGTTTTGGGGTTCAGTGCTTTGCTCAAGGACACCTCAGTCCTGGTATTGAAGGAGGATACTCCCCCACCAACAATCCCTGCCGGACCTGAGATTCGAACCCACAACCTTCCGCTTACAAGTCCGACTCGCTATCCATTAGGCCACGACTGCCCCTAGATTTTATAAGCTGCTAGTTTGGTCTCCCTAGGCAAACACAGCATACACTGCAAAATAGAGTTTAAATATGCCCAGGGGTTCACTTCATTTCCTTCAAGTTCAACTTCAGCAGAATACGACAGGGTTTGGTTTTCAGCTGGGTCTGCACCATAACGCCTGTCTTGTCCGTCTGCATCTTTCTTGTAATTTTAGCGCCAGTTTGTTCTCCTGCCCATTATTTACTGCAGTAGTTTCAAGGGAGCGATTTTTTTTTACTCAGTAATTAATGTGTTTTAAAATGTAGCGAAGTACAATACTTCAAACAAAATATACTTAAGTAAAAGTAAAATTACAGATTTTAAAAATTACTTTAAAAAGTAGAAGTACACAAAAAAGCTACTCAATTACAGTAACGTGAGTAAATGTAATTCGTTACTTTCCACCTCTGCTCAAAAGACAAAAAGATGTGTTTACATACTTTTGGAAGGTGCGTCCTCCTCATAC
This sequence comes from Schizothorax lantsangensis, assembly GCA_027422415.1. Classification (NCBI taxonomy): domain Eukaryota; kingdom Metazoa; phylum Chordata; class Actinopteri; order Cypriniformes; family Cyprinidae; genus Schizothorax; species Schizothorax lantsangensis. Next base: position 27,129,811 of record CM049859.1, on the reverse strand, counting down.
AGAACTTCTCAAAATACCTAAATGATGTTTTGCTGGAACGGTTTCGACAGTCTAAAACAACCTTGTGAAGTTTGTTATTCTAAATTCTTTCATTTTTGCTTGTTTATTTGTTTGTTTTTTTAATATTTCAGTTATGTGAATGTGAAAAGGTAATCCTCCACATTTCCAGAGAGCAAGTTCCAAGGAGCCTACATTTAACAAAACAAAACAAAATAAAAATGGAATGTAAACAGATTTCTGAGGGTAACAAAGCCTGAATGGCAAGATGTAAAGTGCTTGGGCACGGTTCAAGGCATCTGTGCCTGAGTACACCCTAAATGTGACAAAAGCAAAAAACAAATAGTTGCTTTAAGGTCACTTAGGACTAAGCTATCATATTGATCATATTCTAGAGCACTTCACAAATTAGTTTGAAAACTAAAATCACTTTCATGCTTTTTAAGGTTTTAGTGCTTTTGTAGACGTTGATGCATTTGTTTGGTGCATTTGTAGACACAATTTTTACTTTTTTCTCTGAAGTCTGAGTTACATCTTGCGGTTTTGACTTCTTTCTCTGAAATCTGATTTTATATACTGTAATACTGTTTTTTTTTATAAAAAAATAAAAACGTAACCAACTTATTATCTCACAATTCTGACTTTTTTCTTAGTTGCGAGGTTTTTTTTATCACTTATGCAATGCAATGATTTTCACTTAATTGTGCTGCACATAACACAAGATTATTACAGAGGCAGCTGACATGGAGGGAGGAATTTGCAGACTGTAATTCCTGTTCATAAATAAGGTGAGAACCAGGGGTGTAAAAATTATTCTTAAATAAAAGTATGGATACTGAATATAAATTTTACACAGGCAAGTGTTGTGTCTATAGCCAAAATTATACAACCTTTAAATTGTAGAACCTTTTAAATTGTCCAGTTTCTTGTCCAAGAATTTTGAATCATTTTCTTTATGCAAAGTGAATTAATTGCATAAAATGTTTTGTCATACAGACAAAAAAGGTTTTGTTAAGTTGGAAAACAAAACAAAATGTAATGGTGCAGAGGTCTATTGTATGTTTATGCAGAATACGCAGCACAGTGGAACACAAAAACACTTCGTATGGCCCTTTAACAGCAAGATATGATGTAGAGGCCATGACAAATTAACAATCTACAAAGACTGAATCTACAGTGCTACTGGATCTTAGCGCTGCGTTCGACACTATCGATCACAACATTCTTTTGAATAGACTAGAAAACTTTAGGGCATTAACATGGTTCAAATTGTACTTATCTGACCGCCATCAATTCGTAGCAGTGAATGAAGAGGTATCATATCGATCACAAGTGCAGTATGGAGTACCTCAAGGCTCAGTACTAGGGCCGTTACTTTTCACACTTTACATGTTACCCTTGGGAAATATCATTAGGAAACACGGGGTTAGCTTTCACTGTTATGCTGATGATACTCAGCTCTATATTTCTTCACGGCCCGGTGAAACACACCAAATTGAGAAACTTATGGAATGCATAGTCGATATAAAAAACTGGATGACGAGTAATTTCTTACTGCTAATTTCTGAAAAAACAGAGGTGTTAATTATCGGACCTAAAACCCCCACAAGTAATAACCTAGAACACTGTCTAACACTTGATGGCTGCTCTGTCGATTCTTTGCCATCAGTCAGGAACCTATGTGCTATTTGATAGCAATCTCTCCTTTGACAGCCACGTTTCTAGCATTTGTAAAACTGCATTTTTTTTTTCATCTTAAAAATATATCTAAACTGAGACCTATGCTCTCAATGTCAAATGCAGAAATATTAATTCATGTGTTTATGACCTCAAGGTTAGGTTATTGTAATGCGTTATTGGGTGGTTGTTCTGCACGCTTAATAAACAAACTACAGATGGTTCAAAATGCAGCAGCTAGAGTTCTTACTAGAACCAGGAAGTATGACCACATTAGCCTGGTTCTGTCAACACTGCACTGGGTCCCTATTAAACATCGTATAGATTTTAAAATCTTGTTAATTACTTATAAAGCCCTGAATGGTTTAGCTCCTCAGTACTTGAACAAGCTCTTATGGCATTATAGTCCTCCATGGCCGCTGCGTTCTCAAAACTCTGGCCATTTGATAATACCTAGAATATCAAAATCAACTGCGGTCGGCAGATCTTTTTCCTATTTAGCGCCCAAACTCTGGAACAATCTACCAAACACTGTTCGGGAGGCAGACACACTCTGTCAGTTTAAATCTAGATTAAAGACCCATCTCTTTAACCTGGCGTACACATAACACACTAATACGCTTCTAATATTCAAATCCGTTAAAGGATTGTTAGGCTGCATTAATTAGGTCAACCGGAACCGGGAACACTTCCCATAACACACAATGTACTTGTTACATCGTAAGAAGATTGACATCTACGCTAATATTAGTCTGTTTCTTTCTTATTCCGAGGTCACTGCAGTCACCAGATCGAGTCCGTATCCAGATCAGATGGTGGATCAGCACCTAGAGACGACCTCTACAGCCCCGTCAGCGGAGACCAGGACACCTGGATGAGCCCCAGAGACAGATCCCCAGTGAGGACCCCGTCACCTAGACAGCCATCGGGAAAAGACCACTGGAACCAGTTGAGCCCTTACAATCTGACGTTGCAGACTTTGCCAGAGGAGAAATGGCCCCCCGACTGATCCTGGTTTCTCCCAAGGTCTGTCACCGATGGAGTTTTGGTTCCTTGCCGCTGTCGCCTCTGGCTTGCTTAGTTGGGGACACTTCATTTCCAGCGATATCGTCGACTTGATGGAACAGAAACTTTTTGAACTGAACTGAGCTGGACGATGCCATCACTATATTCAATAATGAAATGCCTTTAACTGAAAATTGAGTGTTTAATCTTGTCATTTTACATTATTGACACACTATTTTCCTATTTTGGTATTGTGCAGTTGCTTTGACACAATTTGTATTGTTAAAAGTGCTATATAAATAAAGGCGACTTGACTTGACTTGACAATATCCAAGAAAGCAGGGTGGGCGATGGCTGATATAATGCTGATATTTAAAACATAATTTAATTATGGTAGGCCTAAGTATGGTCTACACAAAATTACCATATTGAAATTCATTATATTTACTGACTATTTATTCAACTGACATTTGTCATGAACTGGAAAAGGATGTTCCACTAAATCCATTAGTGATGGCAGAACAAAAGAGATTCCAGATATTCTGGGCCTCTGCTATAGAAGAGAGGCTGTAACATATAAATAAATATTTTATAAGTTGCAATAGCACAAGCGTTTTTGGAGTCATGCTAAAGAAACTGCAATAATGATAACACTTTTTTGGCAACTTGATTTTTACTTTTGGAACTGTTGCATAATGTAGTAACAATTAAATTAGGCAGCGGCTATTTACACTAAGTGCATATAGCTATGGATTCTATTTACACTAAAGAAATAGCAGAATTTTCTGCTATTTATACTACTTGTTGCAAATAGTGGCAATTATCTGCACTTCAGTATTGTATTACATTATAAAACAGTATGCAATAATAACGTATTGTGTGTAAATTATCATTTTAATTCAAATTATTAAATGGATGCCACCTTATTGGTACAATAAAGCACCACCTACCCTAACCCTACCCCTACCCCTACCCGATACTTTATTTTCAACTTTTTGGTTATTTCCTTCATTTTTATTGAAAATAAATGCCTTTACGATGTGATATGAGATTTGAAAAGGGAGAGAAAAAAGTTCGGCAAAAGGCAGGTTCGAACCCGGGTCGATCGCGTCAAAAAGACCACGGAACATGCTAAAGCGACACTGGAGCTGATGAGTCATGGCCGTTTTTTATCATGTTGACTATCATAATCACACGTTGGTGGGTGGAGTTAGTGTAAATAGCCTCTGCCAACAAGGCTGACTATTTGCGCTAAGTGTAAATAGAGTTCCGTTTAAATTATGCATAAAACTACATTTACCATCAGTCATCAGCAGGTGGCAGCAGATGATCCTTTGTGCCAAAATATTGTCAACAAAAATCGTGTGTATTCTTACCGTAATGCCTAGTCCTAGATTTTGCACATAAACAAATGTAAGTGTGGCAGCAACTTCATGTGATGTTAGTGGTGTTATTGGCATAAATATGTATATACGTATATTATATCTATGGTTCTGGGGCCAGTTGCATAAACTTATTGTGTCTTAAGAACTAGTTTGACCAACTAACAGTTGCCAAGGGGTAACCAGTCTTAGTTTTTCAATAAAGACCAATCTACCTTTTCATAACTGAATTAAAAAAAGTTATGACCAGGCTAACTTTTTAAGACTAGTCTAAACAGTTCATGCAATGATGAACTGAACTGTGATGAACATATCCTGAAAAATGTGGTAAAACATGATCTTGCTTCTAGTTATACTTGTATCTAGTTATGTTTAGTTAGCTTTTCATGGCTGTCAAGATATCTGATAAACAGATATAGCAAAAAAAAAGTTATTGATAAAAGTGTTCACACAAAATATTCTATTGGAAAAACATTTCACTCTGCATTTGCAACAACAAACTGATGTCTATAATGTTTTAAACTGCATTTAGCATAATTTATCAGCAGATGGCAGCAGATGATCTTTCATATCAAAATAATACTTTTGCTCTTGCTTCCATCAAACACCTGAAGACTACAGCTCAATGCAATTTTTTTCAGACTTGTGATGTATTGATATATCATTACATTATTAGTTCGCAAAAAGAAAATGTTATTGTGAGAATGTTAATAATATACTATCAAATGCATAACTTCTTGCTTTGGTTTAACATTTCTAAACAAAATTATATATTGTCAAGACATTCAGCAGTGGAAACATTCTAACCATATTTAAAAAATATCTATAATTAAAAACATGTAGGCCTACTACTTTAGTGGGTCAAATTGCACTAACGGTTTAATATGAATTTAAACTATACTGCATTTTCTTTTAATTGCAATCAACATGTAATTGTCTGAAAACATTACATTCAGTTCACACTTATGTGGATTAGGGTAATTTGGGACCAGGGGCGGATCTAGAAAATATTTTTTAGGGTGGCAAAGGGGTGGCATGGGGTCTATGAGGGGTGGCAACACCAAAGCAAGCCCCCATGCATAGTTTTTGGGGATTTATTGTCTGACATGCACAGTTGTGTTCACAAATATTGCATTAAAATTAAGTAATCATCTATACTGTTTAAAATGAAAAATAAATAACAACATTTCAATATCCATCATGGCACCAAGTCAATACACAATATAAAAAACTTCAACAGGTTATAAATGTTTCTGAGCTTGTATCATTAAAGAAGACATGCGGTTCTATTAATATTACATAGGCTACTTAGATGGTATAACTCACGTTTTAGTGCAAGTTTAAGAGCAAGTTTAACACAAGAGTAACACTTTTGAATTTCCTAACATTAGAAAGAAATACAATAATATCACAGCATTAAAACTGGATCAGTTTTGAAAACAATGTTTGATTTTCTGTTATTACCAGAGGTGGGAATGTCTGTAATCACCCAGAACACACTATCAATAGTCTAGCAACAACCCCAGCAAATGCATAGCAAGAGCCTAGCAACCACCCAGAATATCCTAGCAACCAACTAGCAACACTTTAGCAAACATCTAGAACATCTAACTGACCAAACTATTTATGTTTCTTAAAGGGTTAGTTCACACCAAAATGAAAATTCTATCATTAGTTACTCACCCTCGTGTCGTTCCAAACCCGTATGACCTTCGTTCATCTTCGGAACACAAATTAAGATATTTTTGATTAAATCGGAGAGCTGTCTGACCCTGCATATACAGCAACACAACTGAAATGTTCCCAGACCAAGAAACGTAGTAAATACATTGGTAAAACAATCCATGTGACATCAGTGGATCAACTCCAGTTTTGCGACGCTACGAGAATACTTTTTTTTTGCGCAAAGAAAACAAAAATAACAATTTACTCAACCATTCTTCTCCCCCGAGTTACATCGGCCGCCATTGTGGAGAGTATCACAATAGATACGCACGCTTTCGCCTAAGCGTAAATTACTTTTTGCTCATGCACGTGCTCCCCCCCCCAAAAAAAAATGGCGGACGACGTAAATTGTTATTTTTGTTTTCTTTGCGCAAAAAAAAGTATTCTCGTAGCGTCGCAAAACTGAAGTTGAGCCACTGATGTCACATGGACTGTTTTACCGATGTATTTACTACGTTTATGGACCTGGGAACATTTCAGTTGTGTTGCTGTCTATGGAGGGTCAGATAGCTCTCAGATTTCATCAAAAACATCTTCATTTGTGTTCCGAAGATGAACAAAGGTCTTACGGGTTTGGAACAACATGAGGGTGAATAATTAATGACACAATTTTCATTTTGGGGTGAACTATCCCTTTAAACAAGACTTTAAGATAAGCCAGCATAAATTTGTCTTTCAAACTTTTCAATCTAGTTATTACAGGTATTCTTAAATGCTTACACACAATTCAAATACACAGATGACATACCTGCCCAGTGAACACTCAGGAGATCAATAACACTTTATTACAGTAAAGTAATCTTGCAGTATGAAAAACACTAGAAAAGTTCAAATACCAAAGAATTGTATATGAACTTTTACAGTACAGTAAAAAACAAACAAAAAAGTAAATTCAGCATCCTCTGCACATTTGGTCAAATTTCCTGGCCTCCTGACACAAGACTAGCTATATCTCTAGGCAGTCATTTCTCAGTTCTGCAAACATGCAGTACACATAAAAAAGGGTTACAAATAAAATTTGACAGTCAAACGTTTGAAGGTGTACAACATGTGCTACAGTTTACTGTACATATAAAATAGTGAAATTTCCATCATCTAATGTACTGGTACTGTACTGTAATTATACCGAATGTGTAAGTATAAAACCCATGTATATTATTCGCTCAGCTCTCTCCGTTGTTAGGATGCAGAGATTCTGATTGGTGTCATCAGTTTTGCTACCTAATGTTTAACTTACTCATTTTTAAACTTTTTGAGAAATGTGTCTTTGTTTTGAGAACTGAATTAATGGTTTGGGCAAAATGGGCCAACTAAAATCAGTTATATTATGTTAACAATCGAGAAAACTGCAATACAAGATTCTTACCTAACTCTGCTATTAGTTTTCGTGATCGGCATCTTCTTATTGATTTCATGTTATTGTTTCGTCCGATATGGCAGAAAGGCCTATGCATGATGAAAGTGGAGCGAGCGGTCGGAGGATCACCAAACAATAACGGGATGAATCTCAGACATATCCGGACGGAATTAGATTTCTCTGAGGACTTCTGAATAAACCGAGAAGCAGTATCTGATTCATACGGTGGCCTACAAGTGCAAAACAAAACACAATTCTGAAAACAAAATAACAAATTACAAACGCAAATGCAAATATAAAAAACAAAATAACAATTCAGAAAACACAACAACAATCCCGAAAACATTATAACAAGTCAGAAAACACAATGACAAATTCGAAAACAAAATAACAAGTCAGAAAACACAACGACAATTCAGACAAACCGGAAGAGGTAGGTATAGTTTGAGACAGCGCCATTGGTTTGGGAATAGATTACTCACCGCTGATTGGACGAGACATCTGTCAATCAAGGTACAGGAAGAACCACAAGAAGCACAGCAGAGCCTATAATGTCGTAAGCTCCAGTGGCACAGATGGTAAATCACAAGTCATGTCTTTTTGACGCGATCGACCAGTGGTTCGAGCCCACCTTTGGCCGAACTTTTTTTTCTCTCCCTTTTCAGATCTCAAATCGCATCGTAAAGGCATTTATTTTCAATAAAAATGAAGGAAATAATCAAAAAGTTGAAAATAAAGTATCGGGTAGGGTTAGGGTAGGTGCAGAGAGGGCTTTATATTGTACCAATAAGGTGGCATCCATTTAATAATTTGAATTAAAATGATAATTTACACTTAATACCTCATTATTGCATACTGTTTTATAATGTACTACAATACTGAAGTGCAGATAACTGCCAACAAGTAACGTTAGTATACATAGCAGAACATCCTGCTATTTTAACATAGTGTAAAACCCTACCCGATATTTTATTTTCAACCTTTTGATTATTTCCTTAAATTTTATTGAAAATAAATGGCTTTACAATGCGATACAAGATTTGAAAAGGGAGAGAAAAAAAAAGTTCGGCCAAAGGTGGGATCGAACCGCTGGTCGATCGCATCAGAAAACACATGACTCGCAATTTACCATCTGTGCCACTGGAGATGATAACATTATTGGCTCTGCTGTGCTTCTAGTGGTTCTTCCTGTACCTTGATTGACAGATGTCTCGTCCAATCAGCGGTGAGTAATCTATTCCCAAACCAATGGCGCTGTCTCAAACTATACCTACCTCTTCCGGTTTGTCTGATTTGTCGTTGTGTTTTCTGACTTGTTATTTTGTTTTCGAATTTGTCATTGTGTTTTCTGACTTGTTATAATGTTTTCGGGATTGTTGTTGTGTTTTCTGAATTGTTATTTTGTTTTTTATATTTGCATTTGCATTTGTAATTTGTAATTTTGTTTTCAGAATTGTGTTTTGTTTTGCACTTGTAGGCCACCGTAGACTCACGAACAAATGTAAAAACAATTCTTTAGTGAATGGGCCGCCCGCGCTTTGTGTTTTTGACTCAAAAAGAACCGGTTCATAAGAGTCATTTGTTAATGAAGCCGACTCCGACTACACTGGGCGCGCTGCGTGCGCGTGCAACCATCGCGCACAGTTTAGTGAAAGACTTGTTTTTTTGCTATTATTTTCCGTTACGCTGTCATCGCCGCGGCTGAAAAGTAGCACATGAAACGCTGCTTACATTTATATTTTATTATGGCAGTCTAATAATTCTGGGCCCCAGAATCTGGGGTGGCAGGTGGGGTGGCACGGCTTTTTCTTAGGGTGGCACACTTGCCACCCCGGTAGATCCGCCCCTGCACACTCTTTGCAATTTTGACTTGTTTGCTGTCTTCATCAGTTTGTCTAAAAAACTAGTAGCCTATATGTTCATATGTGGAATGTTAAATACAACTATATAACACAGAAATCTTACTATTTAAGGGAATTTATTTTAAAAATGTCACATTTCTGGCAGCAACAATAATAATAACCATGTAATGAAGTCAAAAATGTAAAATTGGACTTAATAAAGATATAGAAAAATAATTTCATGTACATTTCATGGAACATGTATTGTCAAAAGCGTGTGTTAAGCAAATGGTAAAAACAGAAATTAGTAGTCCTGGTCATAGACTCATCATGGTCCAGGATCCCATCATCCTCTCTAAATTTAGAATCTGGATCTTAAAACAAATAAACAAATTGCTGCATTATAAGCCCAAAAATGAACAAAAATACATGTATGGCATTTAAAGCACATTTTATCAATTGAATAACATAGTATATTTGACTGTCCCACATTAGTCAAAACATGCTGTCTCACTTTTAAAACATCCTTTTCTAAAGTGGGACGACAAAGATTGCTTCAAATAGAAAATATTCTTAACACATTTTAACAACATTATTGCAAAATTTGATGTACAAATACATCACAAATATAATTTGATAACAATTTAGAACATTGTTTTATTTATAACAAAATTATATTCTTAACATTATTGTCACCTTGTCTAAATCCTATGTCACTGACCTTTGAGTGAACTTTACAAGAGGTATACCTCCTGTTTGATGATTTTCATGGCCACATTTCTGACATAATTTCTAGAAAGTCAAGTGATTTAAATAACTTGACACCCCTGCTTGAATTCAACACCAATCACGTTCACTTTAATGTTGTAAAAGAAGAGATAAACGCACTGAAGCTTAGGTGTCCCACATTACACTACTCTTTTAAAGTATATTATTCCGGTAATAAGTACTCTTTTTAAAAGTATGTTGAAGTGAACTTTTTCACAAGGGTGATGTTAGTTTATACATTCATTTTAGTGAAGTGCTTAAGAATTTGATCAGTTTGATAGCAAGCTTGCCCCTTAAGCCTGGAATACACTAGAATTTTTGATCTGATTTGATGAACTGACAAACATATGCACGTTAATGAAATAAAATATAGCACAATATTGAAATAAAGTATTTGCTTTTTAATTTTGGAACTGTTGCTAAATGTAATTTAAAGTATTTAAAGTACAAAACTGCATTTAGCATTCTTTATCAGCAGGTGGCAGCAGGCAATGCAGAATAACACCTTTGCATTTGCTGTTATCAAACACCTGAAGACTACAGATCAATGCAATTTTACAGTTGTGGTGTCTTGATATGTAGTCATTGTATTATATATGTCACATGTTTTTTCCCTCCTTTCATCAGTTCATCTTGCAAGTCTTTGGCACTAAATTGAAGGTTTTTCTAAGGTACTGTGATCAAACGTCTTATTCCCCTTGATTAAATTAATCTGCTTCTTTAACACCTCAGAAGGTTTTCTGTGGTTCAACACATTTTGTAAGTATGTGTAATGTTGCCATCTGTCTCTATAGGAACTTTATTTGTCTTGTAAATGTTTTTGTAGCCATTCTAATGTAATAAAATCATCAATAAATTCTGTATAGAATTTGTGAGAGCTCTTTTGACTATAGGCCATATTTGCTCCTCAACAAAGCATGCTTAATTTATGTATGTATATCAGTTTTGTTAGCGTTTTCAAAGGCTTAATTGTGTTTTTATACAATTTTGTAGCCTACCATAATAGTACGTGATATAAAAGTGAATTTCTTAAAAACTCTGGATCTTGAGATATTTGTAAATGATTACAGTCTCTATGGGGTTGAATAATTTTGATTTCAAGCCACACAAGTGTGTGTGTGTGTGTGTGTGTGTGTGTGTGGATACACTGCCTGGCCATTTGGATTTAAATAAGCAATTAGTTAAGATTTTAAGACTGTGTCATTATTGCAGTGATTAATATGTTTTTGGCATGTGGTATGTTTGGCAACAACTTTTTTAACCCTAACTGATGCAAACAACCAATGATGAACCATGATTTCTCAAACAACCTTGTGGAAAGATGTTCTCGTGTCCATATTCCAGGATGACAATGCCAAGATTCATCAGACTCAAATTGTGAAAGATTTTATATACGCATGTCCATGTTTTTGGATTGTGGGGGAAACCATGCACCCAGAGGAAACCCAGAAATGGGGAGAACATGCAAACTCCACATAAAAGAAAGGCTTCAAACCAGGGACCTTCTTGCTGTGAGGTGATAGTGCTACCCACTGAGCCACTATGCTGCCATACACATAGCTCAAGTGTTAGGCATAGCCAAATCAACAGTTTGGAATGTCATGAGAGAGAAAGAAACCACTGGTGACTTCATCAATCGACAATGACTAAGTTGGCAGAGAAAAACAACAGTCAGCAGTTGATGACAGACAAATGAGAGCTGTAAAAAAAAACTAAAATAGGTGTCAGTAAAATCACCAACAACCTCTGGAAAGCTGGGGTGATGGTCTCACAATCTACTGTCTGCAGTAGACTTCCGCAGCAGAATTCCAGAGGATACATACACAGCAAGACGCAAACCTCTGAACAGCACCAGATTAGAGTTGGTGAGCCAGTAATAAAGTTCTGGAACAGACGTTCATGGACAGATGAGACAAAAATTAACCTTCATGGAAGTGCTTGGAAAGCAAAAGGCGTAGATGAAAAAAAGGAACTGCAAGTGCAAAGTGTACAACCTCATCTGTTAAGCATAATGGATATAGTGTCATGGCATGGGCAAGCATGGCTGCCTCTGGAATAGGCTCTCTCACCTTTATTGATGCTTAATGAAGGATGTTGGCAGCAGAATGAATGCAGAAGTGTACAAAAGCATCTTGGCTACCAATGTTCAAAAAAATGCCACCAGACTCAACACATTTTGCGCACAAATGATGTCACTCTATTGGGAAGAAATCATATGATTTAAATCATATTTCCTACAGGTTTTGCATAACCTTTCATATGTTTTCCCTCATGCTGACATCCTAGTACAAATACAGTCGGACCAAAAGCATGTGAACGTCTGAACACCACATGCCTGCTGAACACTTTCAAAAGTACCTTTTCAAAATCACAGCATTAATATCATTGTACATCTTCCACACCAGTCTCAGCATAATCATCATACTCAAAAGCCAAAAAGATGTGTCTACATAGTTTTGGAAGGTGCGTCCTCATACAGAACTTCTCAAAATACCTAAATGATGTTTTGCTGGAACGGTTTCGACAGCTCTAAAACAACCTTGTGAAGTTTGTTATTCTAAATACTTTAATTTTGCCTGAATGACTATCGTCCAGTTGCCATCACATCAATAGTCATGAAGGTTTTTGAGAGACTTGTAAAGAGCCACATTTGCTCCTCCATCCCTGTTACTTTGGACCCTCTTCAGTTTGCCTATCGTCCTAATAGATCTACTGATGATGCCATCTCTCACATACTCCACTCTTCCCTCACACACATTGACAGCAGCAATGGGAACTTTGCAAGGCTGCTATTCGTTGACTATAGCTCAGCTTTCAACACTATAGTCCCCATCAAGCTAGCTTCTAAACTCACAGACCTCGGCCTAAACTCTTCACTCTGTGACTGGATTCAAGATTTCCTCACCGGCAGACCTCAAGTGGTGAAAGTCGGCCAGTTCACCTCAAACTCCATCACCCTGAACGTAGGAGCCCCACAGGGTTGTGTCCTGAGTCCCCTGCTCTACTCTCTCTACACACATGACTGCGTGTCTTCTCACAGCTCCACATCTATTATCAAATTTGCTGATGATACTGTGGTTCTGGGCCTCATTTCCAACAAAGATGAGACCGCATACTTGGATGAGGTAGAGAGAATTACATCATGGTGCCAGGACAATTGTCTCTCTCTGAATGTGAGCAAGACTAAAGAGCTGATTGTGGACTTCAGAAAGAGACACCTGCGGCCCTACACTCCTCTTATGATCAGTGGGACCCCTGTGGAGAGGGTGAGCAGCTTCAAGTACCTCGGTGTAAACATCTCAGAGGACCTGACTTGGACTACACACATTCAATGTGATGGCCATGTATTGGGCCACACATAACTTCTATAGACAATTTTTGCACTGATCAATAAAAGCAAGCACAATGTTATATTGGTTAATGTTATCTTTATTTGTCATTTTTACTGAGTCAGTGCACGGGCTTGGTTATTTGGCTTAAGGCTAAAATGTTAAAACCAGTTAAAATTCTCATGACTGAAAGATGACTAAAACTGAACAAACAACTTCTGATTAAGATACAGATTAAAAATAGGATTTAGATAATACAATGTACCTGCTGTGTCATGTGTACCAAGCCAGACTGCTAACAAAGGGGTTCAAACAGGAAGTTGAGCTGTTTTATTGGATTTCTGAAGGAAATTGGAATGTACCATCTATGTTTAGTTGGAGGGAACATTGGAAAAGGTGATGTCTTGATCAATGTGATTTTTGTCTAGCACAATGCTATTTACATTAACTAAGGTTAACCATGGCTCTAATTTTAGTTGAATGTACTATGTTAATTCCAGGATTTTTGTGGTTCATGTCTGTGTGTATTTGTAATTTGTTACTCCCCTTTTCCTTCTTAAATGGTGCTGGCCACCTCCTTTAAATTCAGTGTATGTCTTATCTAGGGGGAGTTGGGGGGAATACTTCTTGTCCTGGTAAAGTTGTGCGGTAGTTTGTCCTCTGTGAGTTTGAGAGGCTAGAGCAATGTAATAGGACTCTTTCTACTCCAACTGTGCCCATGTGAATGGGATTGTATTTTGTTGAACATTTGATTTTCACCATATTTTTGCCATCAAGTGGATGTCTGAAGTCACATTTTTCCTTGCATAAGCAAGAGTCATTAAAGACCATCACAATTTCACTCTGACCCCTGGTTGTGGCTATGGACTTATTTTTTTTGTTGATGTGATTTTGCTAATGCTTATGGCAGATCCATCACAATTGGTGTCAGAAGTGGGATGCCACTAGGGGCAGTAGTGAGTTGTTGTTTTTTTTCTTTTTTCCTGCTGCTGTACATCTGGATTTTTGTTTTTGGTTATTGGCCATTTTTTTCATCATAGGGCCGAAGAAAGCTCAGACAAGTCAAGCTAAGGAGACAACAGAAGGAGCTATCGGAGGACAGGAAGGTACTGAGGTGGAAATTGGTACTTTTTTTCAAGATGCTTCTTTTCAGGAGCTCAGGGACATGTTCCAGGCACACATTGCAATGCAACAGGCACGAGACAGTCATATGGAACAAGCAGCGGACCGTCAGGAAGCCAGATGGAAGTCTCTACAGCATCAGTTAGTCTCCTTCAGCAAGAGGTGCAGGTTCGCACTACTCCTGTACTCAATCCCGGGCTTAGTAGTAGCCATGATGATTCAGCGTCTCATCCTTCCATTCAACAAATTTCTCAAGTATCTCAGCCAAGTCCGGGTAGTAGACAGCCTGCAGCATCACCAGTCCCCCATCAGTATGTCTATCCTGGTTTAGGCCCACCGGTGATACAAAAGGAGCCACATCTGCAACAGCTATCAGACTTAGATGACATAGAGCATTACCTCACTACATTTGAAAGGATAGCTGTGGCGTGTCGGTGGCCCATGACTGATTGGGCAGTTAGACTAGTGCCCCTGTTAACAGGCAAAGCTAGGAGTGCCTATGTACATATGGATGTGGCTGAGTCTCTTGACTACCAGAATGTCAAAGCTGCCATACTTAACAAATATGACATCAATTCTGAAAGTTATCGTTTGCAGTTTAGATCTTCAGATGTTGGAAGGGATGAAACCCCAAAAGAGTTATATGTGTGACTGAAAGAGCTATATCACAAATGGGTTCAACCCCAAAATCGAACCAAGGAAGACATTGGTGAAGTGATTGTGCTGGAACAATTTCTACGCTTGTTAGCCCCTGACTTACAAATATGGATCAAAGAACGTGACCCAAAAACTGCTTCTGAGGCTGCCGCTTTAGCCGATGTTTTTATATCAGCTCGACGAAAGAACTCTGTATGGACTTACAATCAGTGGCGGGGATCCAAAGACTCGAAGAATCAAGCTAAGATGTCTCCAGCCAAGAATAAATCCACAAGTGAGGGTAAGTCTGTGGGTGATCGGGGTGGTCCTGTTAATCACAGCCCTATCCAAAAGTTTAATAGCAGAAGGGGTGTTGTGTGTTATCAGTGTGGACAGGAAGGTCACACTAAACCAAAGTGTCCCAACAATCCTGCTGCTAATGCAAACTTGTGTTGTGTACCACGACCTGTTCACACTGAGCAGAGACATGTTCCCTTGTATTATGCTACTGTAATCTTAAATGGTCGGGAAGAAAGAGCCTTAATTGATACAGGTAGTATGCAGTCTTTGGTTCGTACTGAGCTAGTTCCAGAAAACCTTAGAAATTCGGTTGTGAAGGTGCCTATACGGTGTATTCATGGAGATGAGGAATGCTACTCTACAGCTAATGTCCATATTGAAGTGCAGAAGCAAGTTTATTTGCTGAATGTTGGGCTGGTTGATGATCTTCCACACTCAGTGCTTTTAGGCCAAGATTTACCAGTGTTGTTTGATTTGTTGCCTGGTAGTCAGGAATGTAATATGGTTCAAACACGGTCTATTGCTAGGAAGAGAGAGGAAGACACCCGTTATATTAGTGCATTGCCTTTCTTTGATTCGGATCTAGATAGTCTACCAGGTAAAACCCGTAAGCCTAAGAGACAAAGAAGACAGGAAAAATTCCATTTTGTTGCAAATGGTACTGATGAAGAATCTCTTTCTGAACAACTTAAATCAAACATTAAAGTTCCAAAAGATATAGGCCAGTTGCAACAAGATGATTCAGAAATTGGGCCTTTATACAGGGAGGCACAAGAGTACGTTGGCCAGAGTAGTCAAGAGGACCAGCAGAGTAAGTTTTGTATACAGGATGGAGTATTGTATAGACAGCAGGGTGCAGAGACAAAGATGGTGGTGCCACAAAAGGTTAGAGACTTGGTGCTTCATTTAGGTCATTCGGTTCCCTGGGCAGGCCATTTAGGGAGACAAAAGACAACTGCTCGTATTAGTCGTCATTTCTTTTGGCCCAATTTGAGAAGAGATGTGGGTGACTTTTGCAAGAGTTGTCCAGAATGTCAGTTTACAGCTATTAGAGGACCCCCCTAAAGCTCCCTTAGAACCCCTGCCTGTTGTAGGCGTACCGTTTGAGCAGTTGGGAATGGATGTGGTAGGGCCATTGGAACGAAGCAAGACAGGAAACCGATACATGTTGGTTATCACTGATTATGCCACTAGATATCCAGAGGTTTTCCCTCTTAAAACAGCGAGAGCCAGAAATGTAGCTCTTTGTCTTGTTCAGCTGTTCTCTAGAGTGGGTTTTCCCCGGACCATAGTGACTGATCAGGGATCTAATTTCATGTCCAAATTGTTAAAACAAGTGTATCAGTTGTTAGGGATAAAAGGGTTAAGGACCACACCCTACCATCCACAGACAGATGGTCTGGTTGAAAGATTCAACCAGACCCTGAAGCAAATGCTACGTAAATTTGTCAGCGATACTGGGGCTGATTGGGACCAATGGCTCCCTTATCTGTTATTTGCATATAGGGAGGTACCTCAGGCTTCCTTGGGATTTTCCCCTTTTGAACTGTTGTACGGCCGTGAGGTCAGAGGACCCCTGTCCCTTCTGGAGGAAATCTGGAAAGGAAGCCATAAGATCCCTGATCCCCAGAATGTTGTTGCCTATGTCCTCCAAATGAGGGAAAAACTGGAGAGTATGTCACAGTTTGCTCAGAAGAATCTGACTGACTCTCAAACTCGACAGCAAACATGGTATGACAAAAAGGCGAGAGCTAGAAGTTTTCAGCCAGGAGCTAAAGTGTTGGTGATGCTGCCGAGTGATAACAGTAAGCTATTGGCTAAATGGCAAGGGCCTTTTGAGGTGATTCAGAAACTTGGATCTACCACATATGAGATTGCCTTGCCAGGGCAGATCCGGTCCAAACGGATACTCCATATCAACTTGTTAAAAGAATGGCATGAGAGGTCAGATGCAGGAGTAGAGGTTCTAATGCTTCGCAGGGTGGAAGAGGAAGATGAAGTTCATGAACAGTACCTGCCTATTTCATCCAGAGCTACTTTGGACCTCCAGCACCTTTCATTGCACCAACAAGCTGAGGTTCAAGATCTTTGTAGCCCAGAAGTATTTAGAGAGACCCCTGGAAGAACTAGTTTGGTAGAGCATGACATAGTACTCTGTGAAGGAGCAATCCCTCGGCGCAGGAGTTATCGTGTCCCTGAACGTCTCTTGACATCTCTAAAAGAGGAATTGGATCAGATGCTGACTATGAACATCATTGAACCCTCTCGAAGTGATTGGTGTAGTCCTGTGGTGTTGGTCCCTAAAAAGGATGGCAGTCTTCGTTTTTGTGTGGACTTTCGATATCTTAATTCAGTATCCAGATTCGACTCCTATCCAACACCCCGGATTGATGAATTGGTTGATCGTCTAGGCAAGGCTAAATGGATTACCACTATCGATTTATGTAAGGGTTACTGGCAGGTTCCCTTGAGCGTTCAGTCAAAAGAGTTGACTGCTTTCCGCACCCCCTGGGGGCTCTTCCAGTTCTCTGTTATGCCTTTTGGGTTACACGGAGCCCCAGCTACATTTCAAAGACTTATGGACTGGGTTCTGTCTGGCCTGGGTGATTATGTAGCTGCTTATCTGGATGATATTATTATTTACAGTTCATCCTGGGAACAACACCTCCAACATTTAAAGAATGTGCTCCAACGTATTCAGGAAGCAGGTCTCTCCATTAACTCCTCTAAATGTGCCATAGCTAAAAAGGAAACGGAGTACCTAGGGTATGTTGTTGGTAATGGTGTCATCCGACCACAAATTCAAAAGATTGAGGCTATTCAAAACTGTCCTCTTCCACATACAAAGACCCAGATTCGATCATTCTTGGGGATGGCAGGTTGGTACCGAAAATTTGTACCAAACTTTTCTACTCGTGTGGCATCGCTGACTGATTTGACTCGAAAGAACTGTCCTAATCAGATCTGCTGGACAAATGAAGCCAAGGATGCTTTTCAGGACATAAAAGCTGCCTTATGCAAGGATCCAGTACTTTATTGCCCCAAATTTGAAGAGCCATTCGTGTTGCAGACTGACGCCTCTGATACGGGCATTGGGCAGTGCTCCTTCAGGGTGAGTCAGACAGTAGACATCCAGTAGCATATATCAGCAGGAAGCTGCATGCGAGAGAGGCACGGTACTCTACCGTGGAGAAGGAGTGCCTGGCGGTGAAATGGGCCCTAGATACCTTCAAGTACTATCTTTTAGGTAGAGAGTTTACCCTTGAAACTGATCATCGGCCATTACAATGGATGGACAGAATGCGGGATACAAATGCTCGAATTACCCGCTGGTATCTTTCTATACAGCCTTATAAGTTTACTATCCAGCATGTTCCTGGGAAAACTAACGCCACTGCCGACTTCCTCTCCCGCTTACCAGCGTGAGATCTTAGGTTGGGGGGTGTGTGATGGCCATGTATTGGGCCACACATAACTTCTATAGACAATTTTTGCACTGATCAATAAAAGCAAGCACAATGTTATATTGGTTTAGCATGTTATCTTTATTTGTCATTTTTACTGAGTCAGTGCACGGGCTTGGTTATTTGGCTTAAGGCTAAAATGTTAAAATTCTCTTGACTGAAAGATGACTAAAACTGAACAAACAACTTCTGATTAAGATACAGATTAAAAATAGGATTTAGATAATACAATGTACCTGCTGTGTCATGTGTACCAAGCCAGACTGCTAACAAAGGGGTTCAAACAGGAAGTTGAGCTGTTTTATTGGATTTCTGAAGGAAATTGGAATGTACCAACTATGTTTAGTTGGAGGGAACATTGGAAAAGGTGATGTCTTGATCAATGTGATTTTTGTCTAGCACAATGCTATTTACATTAACTAAGGTTAACCATGGCTCTAATTTTAGTTGAATGTACTATGTTAATTCCAGGATTTTTGTGGTTCATGTCTGTGTGTATTTGTAATTTGTTACTCCCCTTTTCCTTCTTAAATGGTGCTGGCCACCTCCTTTAAATTCAGTGTATGTCTTGTCTAGGGGGAGTTGGGGGGAATACTTCTTGTCCTGGTAAAGTTGTGCGGTAGTTTGTCCTCTGTGAGTTTGAGAGGCTAGAGCAATGTAATAGGACTCTTTCTACTCCAACTGTGCCCATGTGAATGGGATTGTATTTTGTTGAACATTTGATTTTCACCATATTTTTGCCATCAAGTGGATGTCTGAAGTCACATTTTTCCTTGCATAAGCAAGAGTCATTAAAGACCATCACAATTTCACTCTGACCCCTGGTTGTGGCTATGGACTTATTTTTTTTTGTTGATGTGATTTTGTTAATGCTTATGGCAGATCCATCACAATTCAAACACAGGTTAAGAAAGCCAGGCAAAGACTGTACCATCTGTGACAGCTGAGGAAATTCAGGGTCTCACCAACAATCCTGAAAACTTTCTATTCAGGGACCATAGAAAGTGTATTGACTCAGTGTATTTCAGTGTGGTATGGAAACAGCTCCAGTCAAGACTGCAAAGCCTTGCAGAGAGTCGTGCGCTTAGCTGAGCGCATCTCAGGGTCTGCTCTCCCCTCTCTGCAGGACATCTACCTCAAACGCTGCAGAAGTAGAGCTGTCAAAATCATCAAGGACTCAAATCACCCCGGTAACTGTCTTTTCACTTTGTTGCCATCTGGTAAGCGCTTCCGCAGCCTGATGGCACAAACTGAGAGACTCAGGAGGAGCTTCTTCCCCCAGGCCATCAGACTCCTAAACTCAAACTCAGCCTCTTAACATCATCATGACTTCACTTATTAATCACTCACAATCAGTAAGAAATTCACATTCATTATTCTCTACCTCATACTGACAGTGTCATTTGCACACAACACTTTCGGTGTTTTGTTTAGTTTTTTTCTGTTTTTTTTTTTGGTATTGCTGCTACATGACAACCATGTACAACCTGTTTGCACATTCCTCTCTTGTACATTCCTGCTTATCTTAATACTTAATATTTAAGTCTACAGTATACTGTCATGCACATTCTTTTATATTTTGTTCTTTAAATCTTATTTTTTACTTATTTCATTTTATGTATATTTCCTCTGTGTTGTATTCTATAATATTGCACTGTCCATGGAGCGGACCTGACTCACATTTCACTGCTGGTTATATACTCTCTATATAATCGTGTATGTGACAAATAAAAAACCTTGAACCTTGAACCTTGATTTTTGCTTGTTTGTTTATTTTTATTTTTTATATACATTTCAGTTATGTGAATGTGAAAAGGTAATCCTCCACATTTCCACACAACAAGTTCCAAGGAGCCTACATTTAACAAAACAAAACAAAAATGGAATGTAAACAGATTTCTGAGGGTAAAAAAGCCTGAATGGCAAGATGTAAAGTGCTTGGGCACGGTTCAAGGCATCTGTGCCTGAGTACACCCTAAATGTGACAAAAGCAAAAAACAAATAGTTGCTTTAAGGTCACTTAGGACTAAGCTATCATATTGATCATATTCTAGAGCACTTCACAAATTAGTTTGAAAACTAAAATCACTTTCGTGCTTTTTTAGGTTTTAGTGCTTTTGTTGACGTTGATCCATTTGTTTGGTGCATTTGTAGACACACAATTTTTATTTCTCTGAAATCTGATTTTATATACTGTAATACTGTTTTTTTTTTTTAAATAAAAAATAAAAAAGTAACTTCAACTTATTATCTCACAATTCTGACTTTTTTCTCAGTTGCAAGTTTTTTTTTTTATCACTTATGCAATGCAATGATTTTCACTTAATTGTACTGCACATAACACAAGATTATTACAGAGGCAGCTGACATGGAGGGAGGAATTTGCAGACTGTAATTCCTGTTCATAAATAAGGTGAGAACCAGGGGTGTAAAAATTACTTGAAAATTATTCTTAAATAAAAGTATGGATACTGAATATAAATGTTACACAGGCAAGTGTTGTGTCTATAGCCAAAATTATACAACCTTTAAATTGTAGAGCCTTTTAAATTGTCAGTTTCTTGTCCAAGAATTTTGAATCATTTTCTTTATGCAAAGTGAATTAATTGTATAAAATGTTTTGTCAGACAGACAAAAAAGGTTTTGTTAAGTTGGAAAACTAAACAAAATGTAATGGTGCAGAGGTCTATTGTATGTTTATGCAGAATACGCAGCACAGTGGAACACAAAAACACTTCGTATGGCCCTTTAACAGCAAGATATGATGTAGAGGCCATGACAAATTAACAATCTACAAAGACTGAAACTCGACTGCTCAGAATGGATTGATATGGACTGTAGATAAACCAGCGAGAAGCTTATGATGAGTGATACAGAATTAAAACAATCTACAACTTCTAAAGCCATTTTCTGATTCCTGTTCAGTGCTTTCGCCTGCAACAATAATGAAATGTCTTTAATATGTTTATTTGGGGCATTTGCTTGTTTTTTTATATTGAGATGCAATTAACAAGTAAATAAATTTGATTAAAAAAATTAATTCAACTGGACTTTGGGGGGTCAAACATGATTGGTTTGATTTAAATGAGTGCACCATTAATATGAGTTTGCAGGTGCTTAGTGTATTGTTATTTAAAGAGATAAACAAGAATGTAAACTATTCTTGACCTGGTTTCTCAATAACATTCCATCATTACATCAATTAAACCTTAAGCTTTCTAAAGTAGCACCAAACGCTGACAGACAAGACAGTTCCAAAGAAACTACTGATGAAAACAAAAACAAGTCTGGCCAGTATTTGCTTTTAATGAATTTCATGTGAGTAGATAGGGTTTGATGCTGGTCTAGCTGGTGGATCAGCATATCTGAAAATGAATGTGATTTTCTTTTAATTAATGGAATTAAAATAAAACAAAAATATATAAAACATGCTAATTAAGATTTTTGAACACCGCCATTGTACTTGTTGGTACATTTATCATTTTAGCCTATGTACACTGTTTTTGACCAAATTTGAACAGGAAACAGGGACACTTAAAGAGATAGTTCACTCAAAAAATGAAAACTACTCTGTCATCAATTACTCAACCTCATGTCGATCCAAACCTAGATGACTTACTTTCTTCTGCAGAACATACAAAAAAAATATATTACAAATGGCCACTGGGTTGAAATAACATTAAAACATTGATTTTTACTGTACAAAAAACAAACAAACAAAAAACACTGAGACAAAATACCTACTTTCGTGATCCGCAGAAGAAATAAAGTCACACAGGTTTGGACCAAAATGAAGGTGAGTAAACGATGACTGAGCTTCCATATTCAGATGAAGCCTGGAAACAGATATTTTTCAAAACATCTGCATAAGTCATACATGTTTGGAATAACACAAAGGTGAGTAAATGATGACATCATTTCATTTTCTTATCCTTCTAAGTATACTTTTTTACAAAGAATAACATCTATTTTTATACTTTTTGACCCTCAATAAAATCTATTTTCTGTTAATCTTTCTTTTTCTCATGAAGACCCACCCCTTCTGATAAGGTATAAAATGAGCCCTGCAACAAGCACATTATTTCATTCACCTCCTGATCAGAGATGGATCTGCAAATCTCAGTTTTTCTTCTGTTCGTTCTTTTCACTGCAGGTAAATACAAACAGTTTGAATTTGTATTCAAATACATATCACTAATAGCTCTCTCACTGTCTCTCTCTTTTATTATTAAAGGACACTCTCTCAACTGTAATCAGTGCCCAGGTGTGTCGAATGCTTGTGACAAGATACCATGTCCTGATGGACTTTCCAACAACTGCTTTGCAGCAACAGCATATGCTAGTAAGTCCAGTATGATGGATTGAAATATACTGTTATAACTGACTGATGGAGATGCTGCTATACATCTCACTGGTACTGTGACAGAGTTAATGTAAATGAGGTTGAACGTCTATATATTTTCTGGGCAGAATTTATAATTGCATGCATAGAATGTTCAATATAAATTACCAAAATGAATTTAGTTTTCTCTCAAATTATTCTTCTATATTATACCATGCCTGACTGCATAATCGATTCTGATTGGCTGGACGGTGTGCTCCCAATCCGCTGAATTCACAGGTAGTTCTAGGTAATCATTCTTGTATTATTCATGTTTTTTTAGGTGCATTAGGTGTCAGTTCCTCTTTAGTAACGGTTAAAAGTTGTGCTCCGGCTACCTGTCCAAGTGGGTCCATCAACCTCGGCAATATAAAATTGTCTTCTTACTGCTGTAGCACAGATCTGTGTAACGCCCAAGATTCTCCAGGTAATGTACTTTACTATCAAAAGAATGGTTAACTATTTGCAGAACACTTTAAAAATGTATGTGCGATTTGATTTTCTATCTGGGATTGTGACGTCAGCCGAAAAGGAAAGTTCTTTTAGAGGCAAAGCAATTTTTGGTACATTGAGCATATGATGTTGTGTGCACAATAAGACCAGAGCCATGTAAAGGAAGCACATCTATTTTTTCCTCCTGTAGATCCTAGCAATAATGCTCCCAATGGAAAGACGTGTTACACTTGTGATGCACAGGGGTGCTCAAGCATAATGGCCTGTTCAGGGAGTGAAGACCGCTGCTTTAAAGCAACAGGTGAGAATCTGGTAAAAGAAGATGAATAAAGTTATCATTTTTATCTCTTTTATGCTTAAGCATTTGATAAAGCTTAAATACACTAAATCTATCTGTGTTTTCTTTTCATAAGGGACTTTTGGAGGCCAGTCACTGGGTGTAAAAGGATGTGTCTCTAAAGCCATTTGTGATGCTGCATCTTTGATTCCTAATGTTGAGGGCATCTCATGTTGTTCGGGTTACCTGTGTAACAGTGCTCAGAGCGTCACTCAGAGCTTCCTGTTCCTCTGCTGTTCTCTGTTCTCCTTCATCCTGCTGCACTGAATCCAGCAGCTCTTCACATTCTGCAGCAAATACATAATGTTGATGTTCAAATAGATAGCTTCTATTTTTTCCTAACTATATTTGCAACTGCAATATTCATGCTGTTGGAATATAGATTTGTAATTGGTGTTACATATATGTCATTCAGTTCCTGAATATACGCTCTAGAGGGCAGTGGGAGAAGGAGTCAAGTTTGTATGTGAAAGCAGCAGTGCTGTGATGAACAGAAAAATATAAGCATTTATGAAATAAAATATTATATTACCTTTGCACTTGTTACTAAGTTTATTTAATGCTTACAATGTAAGCATAAAACATGATATTTATCATTATCATCTATAATATATGAGTCAGAGAGGTACAATAACTTGAAAACAGCTGAACTGTCACACTACTAAACAATGTAAATAAGATAGTAGTGACAGATGTGTTTTTAAAGGAATAGTTCACCCCAATATGAATATTTGGTAAAAATGTACTCACCCTGCAGGCCATAAAAGATGTAGTTTGCTTCTTCGTGGGAACAGATTTGGAGAAATGTAGCATTACATCTATCGCTCACCAGTGGATCCTCTGCAGTGAATGGGTGCCGTCAGAGTAAAGGTCATTGCACACTGAGTCCGAAATTTTCGTCCGAAATTCTCGCACGTTAAAAAAATAAACGTGCGGACCAAGGTTATTTTCGTAAACGAAAACTAAAACTAAGACGAAAACGATTGATGAAAAAACAATTTTGTAAACTGAAATAAAATTTATTTTATTCGCGAATTCGCGTCATAGGAGGGGCTTCTGCCAGGCGGCTCCAGTCTCGTTGCGAAATGGCTGACATGGATTTTGTTTAGAGGCTAGTTGCACTTTATGTGCTATGGAAACACTGGACGCGTGTATTTCAGGCGAGAATGTAGTTGTTTAAAACTCAAATCTGCGGTTTATTTATAAAAACTGCGTCTATTTGAAAATCTGCTTCGCCGATTTCGGAGCCATGAGCTCCACGCGATCACCGGGCGATCAGTGCTCATGTATCCCAAAGAGAGGAGCATAACCTCGGCTAGTCCTTCTGACATTTGCCGCTGGCTCTGATGTATCTGTAGTGGATAAACATAAGATATAATTAGTTTTGGGTAAATCTAACAGGTAATCTTTGGTCTATCGTCAGGGGCGCCTTAAGATATCCAGAGGCCCCTGGGCTACAGCATTACGGTAGGCCCCCCTACCCCAGAAAACCTTTTTTTTTTTAAGCTTCCTGACAATTATTTATGTCAAATTTCGAAAAGAAAATATTGTTAATATGCCAGTTAACATTCACAACACTGTTCTGCGTAAAATGTGAATATAAGTGAATATGCAAATTCCCTCTTTGCCACAAGGTGGCGCTTAAGAACAGCAGAATGTAGCCGTTACATAACACTATTACAGGCTTTATCCAGAGGTAATATGAAAAGAGAATGCCATCAAAACTTTTCTGGCTGAAATGTGAGTTTACATGTATGATTTAAACACCATAAATCACACAAAATATTCATTATTCATCATCAGTAGAACGAAACATCACGACATGTTGGCATAAATGTGGATTGTTTGGTGATTCCTAACTGCATTTTTATTTTGAAACATGCCGTGCTCACGTTTAATTAATTAAATCACAGCCGTATAAACTTTAATAATCACATTTAAAGGGATAGTTCACTTTAAAATTAAAATTTGGTATCTATCAGCTTACCCCAAGGGCATCCAAGATGTAGGTGTCTTTTTTTCTTCAGTAGATCCAATTTTGATGTTTTTAGGTCAAACCGTTCTAGTCTGCCAGTCATATAATGGCAGGTATAGGTCACTGTCTCTATAAGAGGGAAAAAGAACATGCACAGAGAAATCCAAATTAAACAATTCCCCATCGTAACTACACATTGATGGCCTAAGACACGAAACGAGCGGTTTGTGTGAGAAAACGAACAGTATTTATATCGTTTTTTACCTCTTGTACACAACCATGTCCAAGTGATCTGAGTGCGCACACACATCCGGTGTGTGACGTGTGTGTGTGTGCGCGGGCTCTGGCTCACGCTGCATTCACACGGGGCGTCGGCGTCAACGCTTGACGGAGGGTGTGTCTGAAGCGTGGTGATTCGATATACCTTTTTTCTTTCAGCAAAATGTGTGTAAAATGGCCATAAACGGGTTTTCTCATTATATAGCCTACAATGTATCTATAAACTAAATTGCATATTAATGTGTTTTTGGGGCAACATGAAATGAAAAAAAAATAAGTGTAATAATGGGAGTAATAATTGACAAGATTTTCATAATAATATATAGGCCTAATATTTCATAGAATATTGAACTATAATTTATTTCCCTATTCATTTGTTATGTCTCCCAAAACCTGTAATAAACTTGCTCATATGAGGCTGCAGGGTCTTAAGAGGTTAAAGAAACTTTATTTATTTTATTACGAAAACCCAAAATCATTATCTCTTGAATATATTAATTTCTTTATTTTATGTGCAAAATGTTTCATCCACAAGCAAAAGTGGCTTAAATCTCCTTAGTTTTCTTCTTTTTCTTGTTGAATTTAACTTTCGTTTCATCACTCAGTTTTCTAAAAAAACATCATGATGAATTATTATATTTAATTAACCACTGTTTTTTTTTTCTGTGTATATAATCTCATACTATGATGAACACATATTCATGTTTGCTGTTTTATGCCATAAGATTGTTCATTGTTAGATACAACCATCTTTCCCTGAGCTTATATTTAATTATAAGTTAGGCAATAATGATAATAATAAGAAGAAGGACAGGTGCACTAACACAGGGGTGACCAAACATGATCCTGGAGTACCACTGTCCTGCAGAGTTTAGCTCCAACTTACCTCAGTACACCTGCCTGGAAATTTCTAGTATGCCTAGTAAGACCTTGATTAGCTGCTTCAGGTGTGTTTAATTGGGGTTGGAGCTAAACTTTGCAGGACACCGGCCCTCCAGGAGCACTAACACCTCATGGCATCACTAACTCAACAACCCTACCTAGTACAGGTTTCCTCAGCATTTGCAATGTCTGCACAAAGTTGACGTTGGGCAACTGCTTGAAAATTTCACCTTTGGAGAAGACTGTTGATTTTATACTATAAATGTAAGTATTACAACTTAAAAATTTAGATTACCCCAGAATGAATTGCATCGCTAGCCAACCCCAACACTTACACGCAATAATAATGATAACCAATAATTAATTACATTTTTTTTCTCCTAAAAATGACTCATTTTAGTAAAATAAGCCAAATATAATTAGTCATATGACATAGCTATATGTGAATATACACTAGTTAAACAAATGCAGTCGATGTGAATACATCGATTTTCAGTCAAGCAATTAATGCATGAATAAAATATTTATATTTTATTTACTGACAACAATAAGAAACATGAATAAAAGAATGAATAAAAGTAAGCATCACAATACATACATACATATACAAGTCAACAACAGATAAAACAAAGCTTCGTTCAAACTTACTGCTCTAACAATCATGTATTTACAGACAGTGCTTCACAATCTTGCACTTCTCAATGGGGACATCGTTGAGCCAGAGGATGATGAAGACCATGATGACACCCCTGAACCACACAACTTTGAGGCAAGAGCAGGAGAAAACGTGCGGGACATTCTGGCTGCCACTGTGTCTGCTCCAAACATTCATGTGCCTGTTCTCCATTAGCACGACCACCTGTAAAACATTTAAACAGAGTTAAACATTTTACAATTCATGTTGTCAGCTTTCCATTTCTTGCCAAATTTCATTTCATGTTTACAAATACATATACATTTTTTGTTGTAGCTTTATTACTTTTGTAGTGGGTTAAACCACTGAACTGGTAAGCAAAAGGTTACTGGTTCACAACCACCAGTGTGTCCTTGAGCAAGGCTCTTTTCTCCAGGGAATTGTGGGTCCCTGTATTAAGAGCACTATAAATCACTTTGGATAAAAGCTTCATGACATTTTTTTTAATGATTCTTTTAAAGCTTCTTAAAGTCAGGCTTCATTGAACAGAAACCAGCTGAATAAACTTGACCAAGATCACATCCTCAGTGTCTTTTGGTCTTTCTCTAGATGCTCTTGCTGGCTCTGGGGTCACTGATGATGAAGAGACCACAGCAACAACCGGTCCAGATGAGGCAGTAAAGGCAGGTGGAGTGATGCAGGGTCTCATCCATGGCACTGGATGCTGCTGTGGACTCTCCATCCTCAGTGCTCAGCTCACACTAGTCTGCAGACATTTCAGATCATACAAAAATGCACAAACACAAAAAAAAAATCAGCCATTTTAACAGTACAGTGTCATTTGATTTATGTATTAGAAGTAACAAAATTATCATACTTTATATTTTTGTTTCAGGTTCTCCCCCTTTTTTCTCTCACAAGTGCTACCGTCACATTGCATTGCAGGTCCTGCTCCACCACAGAAGATCTGCAGTAAAGGCACAGGAATCAAGAATAAGAAAAGTGCTGTAATAACTCTGTTTGAAATGACAATAATTAAAATAACATACAACTTAAGATTTAAAATATGTTTAATTCATTTCATTAGTATACTCACAGAGAGCCTTTGATGGCAGCATTTCTTTATCAGTCTCTCTTCACTGGATAAACACACGCGTGTCTCATCTGTCCCTGTAACATCCAGACAAGATTCAGTCACCTCTGTGATTTATCTGATCAATACTGCATTTACATGTTGAGGTAGTTGCTGATGTAACTCGCTTTTTATCCCACACACAAGCTCCTCAGTTTATCAACAATACTAATAGACAAATAAAAAGAGATAACTTATGTTTGGTAACTTCATGTAGATGTTTTTATATTTACATTATTACATTCATCTAAAGCAGTGTTGACAACAGTGAATTCTACAAAATAACAAATACATCACTCACTCAGATGTCTGTTTCGTGTCTATTAGATGTGCTCATATGCAATATTTATCAAAGATTTTCCTAGCAATCGTCTTTAAGATGAATATATGGTTTATGTAAATCCACTTTGGAGACACTTACTGGAGCTCCCCGTTAGCTATAAATAATAAAACGTGTTTTTATAGCAAAACTACAAATATACTACATTATTTAGGCTTGGTTTCACAGACAGGGTTTAAATTAAGTCAGGATTAGGCCATAGTTCAATTAGGACATTTAAGTAGTTTTTATAAACGTGCCTTGTAGTGATGCGCGGGTCGTCTCATAACCCGCGGACCCCGCGGGTAACCCGCGGGTCGGGTTGGGGCGGGTAAAGAAATTGTCACTTTATTTGCGGGGCGGGTCATAAAAAAAAAAATCCATGTATGTTGCGTGCAATTCCCTATAGACAATATTAAATATTTGGGAATATCTATTTTCATATTTTATTAGGTTCTTTGATAAGGTTACAATACGAAGGCCTACGTAGCAACGTAACTTGCTTGATGTCCCCAAACCTTTGGCGTCACGTGACACGTCACGAAAGCACCAAGCAGCTCTGTATCCCATTTCCAGCCACAAGCGCATCAAGCGAGCGCACATTCAGCTCTGCTGGCCGGGTGCTGGAGTCTACGTGTAATAGATTAAACCCCGGTACAGTGGATGTCATTCTTTTTTTGCACAGCGAACGTAAAAACGCTAAATGAACATTTCCGTGTGTTAAATAAAACAAAAGTTCAGTGGTTATGTAGCGTAGGCTGTAAACTGTAGGCCTATACAAATCTGAAATAAAAAATTGTTTAGCCTATTAGATGAATACAAACGCTGCTTTGTAAATGTTGAAAATGTTTATCATTATCTTGTTATTAATATGACCTGATTTATGGTTCATATTCATAATCGTATGTTGTTGCCAGTTTACAGGGTGATGTTTCCAAGCACTTTCAGGCTGAAATAAAGGCTGTTTTCATTTACATTACAATGCCTAGTATGTCTATTTAATGGTCACGGGTGCGGGGCGGGGCGGGTTGTAAAAATAGATACAGTGGTGCGGGGCGGGCTGGGGCGGGCCAAATAATTTCATAAAAGCGGGACCCGCGGGTTGGAAAAAAAACCCGACCCGCGCATCACTAGTGCCTTGGATAAAAACACAACCGATGTATATCTTGAGACAAAACAATCAGTCAGTCCAAGTCCCTTAAGTGCGTCAGCCCACTGGGAAAATGCCCATATGCCCGATTACCAATCCAGCCCTGTGTGTGGTGTAAACCAGTTCTGTATGCCCTCCAGATTTTTTTTAAGTAGTGGTTCACCAAAAATGAAATGTTACTATTGTGATGAGAAGAGCTGCTCAAACATATTGAGCTGTTCAGGGAGTGAAGACCCCTGCTTTAAAGGGGTCATCGGATGCCTATTTTGCACAAGTTGATATGATTCTTTAGGGTCTTAATTAAAAGTCTATAACATACTTTGGTTAAAATTTCTCAATAGTAGTGTAAAAACACCCTTTTTACCCTGTCAAATTCAGCTCTGTTTTCAGCAAGCCGTGTTTTAGTCCATGTTGCTTTAAATGCTAATGAGCTCTGCTGACCCCGCCCCTCTCTTCCACGGAGTGACGAGCAGACTGTAAACTTCAGCAGCGAAACTGGCTAACCAGTGGCGGCTCATTCAAAATTTTGAGGTGAAAATGGGGGACGATTCAATGTTAATAAAATTCACAATTCATTAAAGTTCATGTCTCAAAATGTGTATTTTTTGTTTGTAATTTCACAGCTGTAATATCATAACATGCTACTGAAGTTGGAAAGCGCCACTTTTCTATCGCAAAACGCGAATGTGCCGAATCTGCTGATGTAATTACAACAGCTAAGTGATAGAGAAGGGGAGGGGGAAGCCGGGGCTGAGCTCTCGTGCCTCCGTTGGTAAAAAAAAATAGCCAATCAGCATCGAGCCACTTTCAGTGCTGAGGAGTGTTGAGAAAAGCCTCCCGTCTGGTATATCAACCAATCATTATAGAGACGTAAATTACTTGATATTAGTTTGAACGTCTCCCGCTGAGCTGATAATGTACGAAGTAAGTTACTTATGATAGCGATATTGAATATTTGATTGCCAACAGATTTACCAAGCTGTCATTCAAACAGTGTAACGTTATATAAGGGACGTGCAGAGCGTTCCTCAGGGGCAGGGGCTCAAATGTAAAATAGGGGCAATGTAAATAAATAAATAAAAAATTATAGGTCAAAAGTTTGGATACATTACTATTTTATATTTTTGCAAGAAGTCACTTATCTTAATCAAGCCTGCATTTATTTGCTCAAATTTTTAATATACTTTAAATTGCATTTTATGCAATTCTGATTTATTATCAATGTTGGAAACCTGTGATACTTTTTTTCAGGATTCTTTGATTAATAAAAAGTAAAAAAAAACAAAAAAAACACAGCATTTATTTAAAAAATAACTTAATAAATGTAACAATATATGTTGAAAAGCTTGAGGTCAGTATTTATATTTTTAAGAATTTAGTTTTCATTCATCAAAGATTTTCTAAATTTTACATATATTGCTAGATTGATATTGTTAGAAAACATCTCTATTTTGAATAAATGCTGTTGATGAACCCCAAAAAGTATCACAGGTTCCAAAAAAAAAAAAAAAAAAAGCAGCACAACTGTTTCTAATATTGATAAATCAGCATATTAGAATGATTTCTGAAGAAGGATCGTGCACTGAAGACTGGAGTAATGATGCTGAAAATTAAGCTTTGCATTAGCTTTGCAAATTATATATTTAAGTATATTAAAATAGATAAACATACTTTTAAATTGTAATAATATTTCACAATATAACAGTTTTTTTCTGTATTTTTGATCCAATAAATGCAGGCTTGATGAGCATAAGACACTTTCATAATGCTGCATAATTGGTAACAAAGTCCTTTTACGTCACCATTTCGCCAGCCTACACTTCACATAATAGGCCTGTGGGTGGCACTTGGGCTTCATTAACTATGATAGTTAGTCGCTCACTAGCAGATCTCAGACTTCTGGAGGGGATGTAGATTCGTTTGAACGATGACAAGCCGAAATGAAATAGGAGTAACGAGGCTATTTTTAAAATGTAAGGAGTAGAAAGTACAGATAATTGCTTGAAAATGTAAGGAGTAGAAGTAAAAAGTCGGCTGAAAAATAATTATTCCAGTAAAGTAGATACCCAAAATTTCTACTTAAGTAAGGTAACGAAGTATTTGTACTTCGTTACTTGACACCTCTGGAGGAGAGATGTGTTGATAATGTGTGTGAGTGCCGGTAAGAGTGTGGGAGAGATTGCTTGGAGAAGGTGAGAGGGGATTGGGTCAAGAGGACATTTTGTAGGATGGCTGGAGAGGAGAAGTTTGGATACTTCCGCCTCGGTGAGGGGACAGAAGGAGAAGATGGGAGTTTGAGCAGTGGATGTGGTCGGTTGGAGGTCCTGTGTGCGTGGAGGTGAGAACTGGTTACTGATTGTTCTAGTTTTGTCTGTGAAAAAAGTGGCAAAGTCGTCAGCTGTTATAGAAGTGGTGGGAGGTGGAGGAGGGGGACAGAGGAGAGAATTAAATGTTCTGAAGAGATTACGCAAGTCTGGAGCGCTGTTGATCTTGTTGTGGAAATGTGAGGATTTGGCAGTGTGGACTTCAGTAGAGAAAGATGAAAGCAAAGACTGATACCTACTCAGGTCCGACGGATCGTTTGATTTGCGCCATTTTCTCTCTGCCGCTCTGAGTTTGGTCCGATGCTCACAAAGAACATCGGATAACCAGGGGTTAGAAGGGGCAGCCCGTGCTGACCTGGAGGAGAGAGGACAAATGTCGTCTAGACAAGAGGTTAAGGTAGAGCATAAAGTGGCAGTAGCTAAAGTGGCAGTAGCTGCATTCACATCCAGAGATGAGAAATGGGTAGGTGAGGGAAGAGAGGAGGATACTACAGAGGAAAGAAGGGAGGGGGAAAGGGAGCGTATGTTACGTCTGAAAGTAACCGGTAAGGGAGATGGTGGCACCCGGGTAGCAAAATGTAAAGTAAATGTAATGAAGAAATGGTCAGAGATATGTAGTGGTTGTACCAGAATGTTATCTGTAGTACAATTGCGTGTGTAAATTAAATCAAGTTGGTTGCATGATTTGTGCGTGCTAGTAGTGGTAAGGCGTTTGAGATCAAATGAAGCTAGGAGTGAATGGAAGTCTGTAGCACAAGGCCTGTCTAGGTGAATGTTGAAATCGCCAAAGACTAAGAGTGGAGTGCCATCCTCCATGAACGAGGACAGCAGCCCGTCCAGCTCCTCTAGGAAGGTGGCTAGAATTTGGCCAGGGGGACGGTAGATTGCCACAATCTGGAGTTTTATAGGAGCTGTTACAGTAATCGCATGAGATTGAAATGAGTTGTGATTGCCTAGGGGAGAGTGGCTTGAGTATTTCCAATTGTTTGAAATGAGCAGACCAGTGTCCCCACCCCGGCCAACTTGCCTTGGGGTGTGAGAGAAAGAGAAATTGTGAGAGAGAGCAGCTGGGGTTGCTGAGTCTTCTGGACGAATCCAGGTCTCAGTCAAGCCCAAGATGCTGATTGTGGATTGTAAGGAAAAAGCAGAAATGAAGTCAGCTTTGTTGACAGCTGACTGGCAATTCCAAAGACCCACAGAGAAAGAAAGAGGTGTAGTAGAAGATGTAGAGATAGGGCGCAGGTTAGCAGGATTACGCTGACGTCTGCTTGTGTTTTTAGAGCGAGGTTGAGAGAGAACCGGAATGGTTTGGAAACACATGATAGAGGTGGAAGGATAGAGGATAGGAAAGGAGAGTGTGTGAGGGAAGATAGAAATGATACTTAAGTGTGTGCTCGGTGTCGTTGCTCGGTTAAAGTCGCGCAGGAAAAAGTCATCGGTCTTTACACTCGTTGGTCTTCACACTAGGAGGCTGAGCACGACACTGAACGCTTCCGCAGACAATTCCGCATCAGCGCTCGGACATCAGATAAATACAGTCTAGGAGACTAGAGTGAAAACAGCTGTGGCCGGCTTCTGCTCAGCCCAGCCAATAACCTTAAAGGAGTGCTAATAGCTCAAGACGAAACTAAACACTTCGCACAATCACACAGGCTCGTTCTTAGCTGAGGCGCAAATCAACCGATTTATGAATAAGAACGGATAATGACTCCACTTCACATTATTGTCCAATGAAATTTGAACTTGTGCCAGATTATGGCTGGTTGGTGTATTATACATGACAAATGGGCATTGATGGATTATTAAATATTCTAAAATATATAGGCTAATATATGGATTTTGTAATTAAATCGACACACTAGCTTTGACTATTGATGAAAAAAAGTAAAAAATATGGTTTGGTTTATTTTTTTTTCCTTCCGTCGATTCACTGAAAGAACCATATTTGAGAGCCTCGGTTTCTGAACAGACTGTGAAATATCAGTCAGTCGAGCAAAACGCACGCAACCCATAGCAACGCCTCAGATTGACAGATATGTAAAAATAAACAGGAATTTTCCGACTTTTGAGCGATTAGTTACCGCTTTGTACACATTGTCATTTTAATTATAATTCAAATGCATTTTGTTTTATTGACTACAAGATCATTGCTATTCGTCTGAGAGGGGCACTTTTGAATAATTTTGAAAAAGGGCAGGGGCTTGAGCCCCCAAACCCCCCCCCCCCCCCCCCCCCCTCCCCCTCCCCCCCCCTTCTGCACGTGCCTGCTCAGGTGTCAGCTGATGCTTTTTTAAATTAGTTGCAGATTAAACCTATTAATAGAAGTGAAAAGGAGCTTTGTGATACACCTGTTACAATTTGGAGCTGATGGAAGCAATTAATCATTTGAAAAAATCCAAATCACCAGGCACTAGGGGTGGCACGGTACACAGATGTCACGGTTCGGTACGTACCTCGGTTCGGGGGTCACGGTTCGATATGATTTCGGTACAACATGAAAAAAAAAAGAAATCTACTATGCTCGGTTTCTTTTCATTTATTTTGAACAGACAGTAGTGCAAATAAAAAAAAATCCATCTAGATGTGAAAATACTACATATTATACATGTTATATATATATATAATCCGTTTTGTTTTCACAAATAAAAGCAGACCTTTATACAGTGATTATTAATAAGACAATAAGTGTTTAAAGTCGGCATAAAATCAAAATTGACTATTCTTATTTTTTGATGGAATACTGTAGTGTTTATTATAAAGAAGTTATCCCTGCACTTCATTATTTTTTTCAAATTCATGTGCCCTCGTAATCTTTAATCAAAAACGTTAATCTCCCCTCCCCCTCAAAACAACTCCTCTATTCTTCCGGTCAGGAGTGATGGCGCAAGGGCGGAGCTAGTGATGTGAGGGGTAAACACTGGGATAAAGATGGGCTGATGCTTCACTTTATAGCACTGACACCAGTCATGAGGGAGTACGTTACCCTTAAACACTGAAAGGATATTAGGATATTACAACAACATTACTCTTTGGACATCGCACACTAATTTGTTTCATGAATATGATTTAACCTGATGGAGGACGCGCTCAGTCATTCAGGCACTCTCTCTCTCTTTCTCTCTCGTGCACGCGCTGTTTAGACATGTTTTGTGCCGTTGATCGTGGTCGTCATCCCTAATAAACAGTGTTGGGGATGTTACTTTAAAAAAGTAATTAGTTATAGTTACTAGTTACTTCTCACAAATAGTAACTGAGTTACATCATTAAAAAAGTAACTAATTACCAGGGAAAGTAACTATTGCGTTACTTTAAAAAAAATTCAAATGTCAAATAACTTGGATGCCCCAATATTAAATATATTAAATTAATGAAATGGACACTAAATAGAATAAATTATTATTAAAAAACATTGTAAATTAATCTACACTTATTTATCTACTGACACTTAGCAACAGTCAGTCAATCATTATAATATGATATTATGATAATTTAGCATTATATGATGATAGAACTTTAGTAATTAGAATAACCAAGTATGAATGCATATATTTGTCATGTTGACTTAACTTAGGACTGGTGGTGCTTAAGATATTGTTTGTCATTTAGTGTTTCTATAAAAAAAAGGGGGAAAAATGATAAGATAACAACACTACTATTAATTCTACTACTAATAACAATATAAAACGCACTAAGGATTAATGAGCTGCTGGGCTCATGATTATTAATCACGTAGTCTGCATTCACTCGAATTGATTTGCTGAAATCAAAACAGGGACGATAATAGGTGAACGCCGGCCAATGAGATTGTCGTTTGCGCATTAGTTTCGCCCACTAACAGGGAACCCGGTGTCCTGACATTTTATCCTACCCGTCAGATTGTCCTACCGTGGCTTACTGCGCATGCGCACATCAATATTTCGTCCTTTTTCTCACGCTGAACAACAATATTTAATTGCATCTGCATTACTGTAAGGGGTAGGTTTAGGGTTGGGGTAGGTGTAGATGTTAATAAAACACAATTTAATAGGTAGAAAAAATTATTTATTGTTGGTTTCCGGTAGCTGTATTCCTTCTAGACACAACCGCGAATATAACACATAATTACTGTATATACACTACTGTAAAGGTAGGTTTAGGGTTGTGGTAGGTGTAGACATTAATAAATCATAATTTAACAGGTAGCATTTTTCGTTGTAAAATTGTACTACCTAGGCTACTGTTTTAATGGGAGGTAGGAAAATCTGACAGGGTAGCACAAATCGACAGAACACCGGCAGTTCTTAAAAGCTGAAGAATTCCAAAGGAACTGTTGTTATTTTGACAGGAAAATACAACAAAGGATATCGTTTACATGTAGCGCATCAATTCTGCATGTTATGAAAGACTCTCTCGCTCTGTATCTATCTTTGCGCGCGCGCGCGTGTACGTGTGTGTGTGTGTGTGTGTGTCTGTGTGTGTGTGAGAGAGAGAGACAAAAGAGACGGCGAGTCGTGACATTTTAAAATGTATTCAAAAAACATTTATTTTTATGAATTGTAATAACATTTTACAGCATCACTGTATATTCAGATCAAATAAATGCAGCCTTGGTGAGCATAAGAGACTTTTAAACATATAAAATCATAATTATTTTAAAAATAAAAAAAAGATTTTGAGAAACTGCTCAGAAAGAGGAAGTAGGCTACCTCTATCATAAGTTTTAAAAGCAGATTTAATGTGACAAATTCTGTCCATTTTCTAATGTCTTTTCATTGTTGTTAACAGATTGACTTAAAGAGACCTACTGTACATGTTCCTTAAAGAAAATCTTTAATTTCCTTAATCCTAATTTCTATTTCATGAAATATCTACTCGTTTAATTACTTCCTGTTAAACTGTCATTATCTCATGGAGGCCCATCCCTTTTGCTAGGATATAAAATGACCACTGAAACACTTTATTTCATTTGCCTCCTGACCAAAGATGGATCTGCAAATCTCAGTTGTCCTTCTTTTTATTCTTTTTACTGAAGGTACAAAGACAAACAGTGTTGGTTTGAAGTGTTTTTAGGTACAAATACAAGATATCTCCTCTCTCTTACTGTCTCTCTCTCGTTTTATTATTAAAGGATACTCTCTCAGCTGTTATCAGTGTGCAAGTCAGGTGGGTTCTTGTTCAGATCAAAAGGTAATACAAACATGTGACAGTGGATCTCGGTGCATGAGTTTAACATCAGTGACACAAATTGGTAAGTCCAGTATGATGGACTCAAATGTATTGTTATATTTGACTGATGGAGATGTACAAATGTATATAAGTATGTATTTATATTTATGCATTTGAACTTGTCATTTTGTAGGTGACACTGCTGCTACAGTTAAGGTTAAAAGTTGTGCTTTCCCAAATGACTGTAAAATTTGGTCCTTGAACTTCGGCAGTTCAAAGATATCTTCTTCCTGCTGTGACACTGACCTTTGTAATGGCCAGGATCCTCCAGGTATTGAACCTTAATTATCATATTCAAATGAAGCAACAATAAACACTCTTTTACTTCTATAATCAGGGGGAAAAGTAAAGTGGGATTTTCTATTGGGAACTGATTGAATGGAGCAGCCAGCGGGTTTCATTATATATCTTTTGTACATTTTTTTTTCTCCAGCTCCAATGGAAAGAAATGTTACTATTGTGATGGGAAGAGCTGCTCAAACATATTGAGCTGTACAGGGAGCGAAGACCGGTGCCTTAAAGCAACGGGTGAGAATCTGATAAAGAAAAAAGATTAAAGATTACTTTTTTTAATCTTATGTTTAAGTATTTGAAACAGATCCCATGTACCAGGAAAGCTTAAACTAACCTTTCTTTTCATCAGGGAGTTTTGGAGGCAAGTCAGTGGTTCTAAAAGGCTGTGTCTCTAAAGCCATTTGTAATGCCACAACATCAGTCCCTGATGTTCAGAGCATCTCATGCTGTGAGAGGAACCTGTGTAACGGTGCTCTGA